>CAJUYG010001831.1:9570-59916 GCA_910591675.1 Galerucella calmariensis | reverse complement strand
TTAAAAAAATATTCTCTAGGCCTAATTGGGAGGGATATTCATCAACACTACTATTTTTCTTAGTGTAGTGTTACTCTTCTCAGTGTATCAAGTAGTTTATGTGCCAATGCCTCGAACGTGAAGTCACAGATTACCCCAGGTGGTTTGTGGTGTAAGTCCGACTTCCAAAGAACCGACAAAGCTTTCGTCTCTTAAATGGTGTACTCTGTGATTGTGATTACATTACAATATTCCTTTATCTATCTAATTCTATGACCAAAGACAATGTGCGCAAGTCCATTCTCTCAGAATCTGACAAATCTCTTGGTTTTAAGAGATTAACTGAGATCTCAGTCAAAAAGAACGCACATATCTCCAGGGCAAAAATCATGAAATGATTGGTCGCAGCTGAAGCTGAAATTTATTTCTATGCTAGGAATACAAAGCAGTCTAACCCACAAAATAGTCTAAAGGCTGGACTGTTTTGTGTTCCTAACATAGAAAGAAATTTCCTTTCTATTTTGTTTTAGAGTTTACGTGCAGTTTACATTCAGTTATATCGAATAGAAGGATGATAGAAGGTTAAAGGCTGCATGAACGCATGCGCACCTCAACATGCAGGGGAAAAAAAGAGGGCTGGCAACATCGGTATTTGGTATGATCCGCTCCTGACAGTCTTGACTCTCTTGACGTATGACTATGACGTATCGCCACTTTGACAATTGGCAGTGAGTCGGATTTATTTTTCAACAAACCGACAATAAATTGTTAGTTTATTCACATTTGTTTTAATTTAAATCCAACGTTAATAATATGTCCGTGTTTAGTTTGGTAAGTTACACAACCATAATCTTGTTAAAAGTAATTATTATTGTTTCTAGGCGAATCATAAGTATTTTCACCTGAACTAATCTTGTAGTATCTAAGGATTATTATAATTGTAATTGTAAATAAGATTACATAAAAATGGAAGCAGCTCCGAAACTACCTATGCTATCGTTCGAACTGCACTCTTGTGCTGACAATGTTCACTTTGGACCACAATTAAAAAAGGTAAATTGAAGACACTACATTTTATATATAAGCAAAGCATATAAAAAAACATTTCAACATATTGCACATTGCACCAATACCATTCGTCATGTTTCACAATTTAAAGAAGTATGCATTGCATTTTGGTATTTAATGTTGTTACATCAGATTTATGTTTATCAGCAATATCCATAACATTATTAAAATTTCCTGCGAAGATAAATGGTAATCTGAACAATCTAAAATGGTACTTTTTGCATTTAGTATACATTTTGGGGAAATGAAAAAATTAAACAATAACAAAAAAAACAATGCATTATATTGCGTTAACTTCATTTCAGTATATTGCTGCTTTTTATGGAGAAGATCCAGATTCATATTTGACAGAAATAAGTAATTTAGAGTCTCTTAGAGCAGCTGCAGTGAGACCAAGTATGGATGTAAATGGAGTACAGCTATTGAAAAAATATTATTGCCAGCTACATTTTTTAAAATCGAGGTTTCCAATGGAGGAAAATCAAGATGCTGCAGTGCAATTTGCTTGGTAATACATAATTATAATAATTTCCATTAGGGATACAATTTCTTTGTTTCCAGGAGAAATAATCAACTGGATCTGAACTATGCATCAAACGATATACAATTTGAATTAATGGTAATCATGTACAACATTGGAGCTTTGCATTCATATCTTGGATCTAGTGATTCCCGAAATAATCCTGATGGTATGAAAATGTCATGTACACACTTCCAATGTGCTGCTTGGGCTTTTCAAGTAAGAACATATTTTTCTGTTATTCAATTGTGAAAATATACTGGGTGTTCCATTTAAAATGAATAGTTTCATTATTATATACAATTTTTGAGAAATGTCTAATGACTGGTTGGCGAGGGAAACTCTGTATAATTATTCTGTACATATGTATGTAATGCAACATGTAAATAGATAAAACCATTTAGATGGAATTTTGTGTGGGTGTTGAATGAATCCCTGAATAGTTTATATTCTCAATTGGTCTTGGTACATGGTGCTTATTCCTTCTCTCCATATGTTAGGATCTGTTCTAAAATCAACAACAAAATATAAGGATGTAATCTGTTATTGAGGGCATTTGAAAAGTTATAACCAATTTTCTGTAAAAAAATGGAAATTTTGAGGAAAATAGTTGTAGAAATGCCACTGAGCTAACTATTTCCTATTTATATTAGCATTAAATGAAAAACTGTACATATGGTGATAAAGCACAAAAATAAACCAAATGGGACAATACCACTGTTTATAAACAATAACTTACTAAAAGAAGTTGAAGTTTACAAATACTTAGGACTGTTGATCAATAATAAACTTCAGTGTACAGAACATATCAACAAAGTGATAACAAAAATTGTTTCAATGACAGGTGCATTAAAATGCTGTGCAAAATATATAAACCACAATGTCAAAAAAACGATATATTATAGCTAAATTGAATCACATAATAAGATATCTCATACCATGTTTGGGCAATGCATCACAACAATTGATCAACAAATTAGGAAGAGCACAAAACAAATCAATAAAAGCCTTGTATAACTTATATCGATTAACTTCCACAAACATTGTCTATGAAGTAACAGGATTCCTGAAAATAGGAATCTTGAATAAATACATATTATGTAATACCACCGTGTAAACAGTAGGAGATACACATAATCACAATACAAGAAACGCTGTCAGACTGAAACAAAAATACATGAGAACAAACAAAAATCAGGATACACCATCTATAGAGGAGTCCAACAATACAATACACCTCCTGTAGACATCACAAACATTTCTTCTAGGACTAAATTCAAAAAAGCTTTAAAAAAGAGAAACTGTATTTGATCATGCAGATACCTGATTAGAAAATAGACTGTTTTAGTATTATATTTTACCATGTTAGTTTTCAAACTATAGTAACTCCAACATGTTTTTGTTGAACTATTTTTCCTTACCTTTACAATCTATCTTTGTGTTTCATATTGTTTTTTGTAGTTTATTGTATTAATCAAAGAATACTTTGTAGGTCGTAACACCAGATCTATTCTGATTATTGGCCATTAAATAAATAAATTAAAGTATTCTTTGTATTTGTGAATACAATGGTACATTACAAAATGCAAAAACCTTCAACTGCAGGTTGTTCCATTTTTTATTAATTGTATAGAACACCAGACCATTTCTTATTTTTAGATTTAAGGCTTTTTTAAATTCTAGTTGGGTAATTTTATCTATGAGCTCTTTCAATTATATTTTGATGTTTTCCATGATGAATTTTTTTTCTAATTTCTATTAATAACTCTTCACATTACTTTGCCCCTACTTCTATTAAGATAATTGTACTGTTTTGTCTTTAATATTTTCTTTTTTTTTATAAAAATTATTAGTCCCAACTTGTCTATGTGTTGGTAAGACAAATGTTAGGTTCCCTAGTGCATTATACTTTTGAATTTATTTTTACTAAATTCTTGTTGTCACTAGTGGCTTCTCTTATCATTTTCCACATTTTTATAAGTTTATTGCAATTTAGTTTTACAAAACTGATTCATTTTTTAATATTCTTGTTGATAACTCCTTTTGATAATTTATTTTTATTGTTTTAGAATGTGAAAGAAAAATTTCATCAGTTTGTAGTATACATTTCACTGGTAGAGCTTGTGCATTTTTTCCAACAAGTTTGCTTAGCTCAAGCTCAGGAATGTATTCTAGAAAAGAGTATGTTCGATAATAGGAAACCTACTATTATCGGTAAGTAACCTAATAACATCCAAAGAATCTATTTGCATTTATATTACATAATAATAAAAAAACTCTTGCCAGATTTAAGATATATGTACTTTATTTCAGCAAAAGTAGCTGTTCAAGTTCACAGTTACTACAGACAGTCATTACGTATATTGGAATCTCTAAGCGAAGATTATTTTCGAGATAAATCCTATAAAGAATGGATCAAATATTTGCAATTTAAACTAGCTTACTATAAGTGTATATCTTTGCTGTTTCAAGGCCAACAAGCCGAGGAACAACAGAAAATGGGAGAAAGAGTTGCTTTTTATCAGGCAGCATCTGAACAACTTGAAGAAGCTAAAAAGTGTGCAGCTGCTTTTAAAAATCAAAATCAACAGGTTAGTTTAACTAAAATTTTGTGATACACTCAGAAAAACTCTTTGGTGTTATTTTAGCAAGAAATAAATGAAGGATTGGCATTTACTCAAGATGTTGTTGAAGGTAAAAGAAAAGCAGCCAAAAATGAGAACGAATTTATCTATCATGAATCAGTACCGGATAAAGATCAGTTACAAGAAGTTAAAGGTGCTTCTTTAGTCAAAGGAATTCCTTTTAGTATAAATGATGTAGAGGTTAGTGAAATACTTTATGCAATAATTTTCACACTTTTTTTGCCACTTGAGCAATGTTTGATAGTAAGGACGACAGCTGTCGTGAAATTGAATAGGCTGGAGCATATGAAAAACAAAATTGTAGGGAATTGTATACCCTTTATTTTAGCAAAATTGTTTTTTGAGTGACAAACGTAATTATGATAATAAAAACGACTTCATTGTGTAGGAAAATATAGTAGTCCGGCCCCTGAAAACGTTTTCAGCCACATGAAATATCAATATATCGGGTGTCCTAATATCTCGCTTCTTTGACAAGATAATTAATAAATAAAAAAACTGCATTGAATGGCATTAAAGTACCTTCCTAATGACATTTGACATCCCTGTGGTAGCTATACCTCACTTTTTATTTTTAAATACCCCCTGTAATTTTTTGTTAGTTTTTTGAATTGCATCAGAGGTATTTTAGTTGAAATTCATACTTCATGAAATATTGATCCATTTGTTATTATTAATATAAAAAAATACCAAGTATGTGCTATCGTTGTATTCCAAATAGAACGACACGCAATTTTCAATGACAATATACAGGGGGTGCCATTTGAAAATAAAAAGTGAGCTGTCAAATGTAGAACATTTTTTTATAAGTTATTAGGAGGGTACTTTGATGCCATTCAATGCAGTTTTTCTATTTATTAATTATCTTATCAAATAAGCGAGATATTGTCTGTATGTGATAAGTTGGGACACCCGGTATACAGTCGACAGAAGAAGACAAGAGGCTGGAAAAATATGCGAATATACTTAAATTTGTAGCTTTCTACCCTTGTTCAAAGTAGTTTTTGTAGTACTTAATTTTCAAACTATTTTACCTAACATGGGCGTATGATTAATTTCTCACAAGAGATCATTTATTTTGCAAAAATTAAGATACCATAGGTGTACTATAAATTTTTCAAAGGGTATTAATTTGTAACATTAAATTAACTTTTACCACGGGCGTACAATAAAATTTTTAACAGGGGTTAATTTATTTTTGCTTTCACTTCTGTCGACAATCCCGATGACTTAGGTCATTTCTTTAGGTTTCAGGACCAGATATATTTTCTCGATTGGTGCCGATGGAGGCACATGAAGCAGCTTCTTTGTACAGTGAAAAGAAGGCTCAAATGTTACGCCAGATAGGTGAATTAATTGAAACTAAAGATCAATCTTTGGCGGAGTTTATGTCTTCAATGCAATTGGACCTACTAACTAAGGTAATGTTCTTTAATTGTTAATAATTTTTGTTAAATGATAATTTGTTTATGTTCAGGTTGATGTGAGCATATTTTCAGATAATTTAGTGAATATTGTATCGCTTTTGCTTGTGTTGTTACTTGTTATGTATATTTTGAGTTTAAACAAATATATTTATTTAACAAAAACTGTTTGTTCATTGCTTTCAAACTGATCATTGCTTGAATTTTAGATGCATCAAGCAACTGGTATACCACAAGATCTTATAGATAGAGCTGCTGCTTTATCTGCTAGACCAAATGCTGTACAAGATTTAATAAGTTCGATGGGAAAATTGTCTAATATCTATCAAGAAGTTGAAGCTAGTCTGAATGAAATCGATACTTTACTAAAGGTAAACGCTTATAAGTTTGTTTTTACCATATGAATTGAAATTTTTTTACACCCTCTACCACATTTAACTGTTTAATATACTATACAGGGTGTACCATCTCAGACGAGCCACCTCGTATATTTCTTATCCCATAGTGATTGGAAAAATTTCCCGAAACACGTCGGATGATTTTCTTTGGGGGACATCTTTCGACGTATATTTGAGGCTTGAACAAGGAACCCCTTGAGAGGGAGCGCTTCAACCCCTCAAAATTGAATAGGGAAGAGGGGTTGAGCGATACTTCATTTGTAAGGTCTTGGAAGCCTCTTTACAGCGGTGTATGAAAAAAATCACATTCTTGCAAAAAGTTAATTGTTTTATCATGCTTAAAATCAAAACTGCGTTTTTAAATCAAATGTCTTGATTTGATTTTTTTGATTGTAAGCACGATAAAACAATTAATTTTTTTTAAGAATGTGATTTTTTTCATACACCGCTGTAAAGAGGCTTCCAAAACCTTACAAACCTTACAAATGAAGTATCACTCAACTCCTCTTCCCTATTCAATTTTGAGAGGTTGAAGCGCCCCCTCTTAGGGGGGTTGCTTGTTCAAGCCTCAAATATACGTCAAAAGATGTCCCCCAAAGAAAATCATCCGATGTGTTTCGGGAAATTTTTCCAATCACTATTGGATAAGAAATATACGGGGTGGCTCGTCTGATATGGAGCACCCTGTATGTTTCATTATCCAGACTGCGGCATCAAAAACAATAAAATTTAAAAAAAAGGTAGAACGTGTCGTGGGACACACGGTAGGAACTTTAGTTCCTTTTAAGCAAAAGTTATGTAATACATCTGACGTTATAGATAAACAATTTGCATATTCTTTGGTGGTTGAGTAGTAAGCACACCATACTCTCACGCGGTAGACCCGGGTTGGATTCCCCGCGAGGAATTTTTTTTTATTGTTAATTTTATTTTTAAATAATCATTCTGCTTGATATTAATAACGACAACAGGTAGACGTTTGAAATATTTATCAGAATATTCATTATTATAGATAATGGTACGGTACCCTCCATGAGGGAGTTCGACTGGCAACATCTACTTATAACAGCATCGTATATTTAAAAAAGGAAACCGTAGCATTATACAAATTGGACATTCGTTTACCACAAAATTAGTGGAAACATAAAATTGAATTGTTAAATTTTTAATTTGAAGTTATATTACAGTTTATAGAAATTTTTATTTTCTAGATTTTTTCCTAAGTGGGTCGTAGAAAAAATATGCTGCTCGACTCGTGTGGATTGTCCATATCGCACTTGAACGATTGAGCACTCCGCCTACGGCGTCGTGCTTCATCTTCGTCCTCGTGCGATATGGCCATCATATCCACACTAGTTGCACAAACTACAATTTCTTTCAAAATATGCCCTTTTACATTTAAAAACTACCTGCCAAATGTCAAATCAATTTATCCATCCATTTTAAAGTTATCGAATTAAAACATTCAAGTTTTCAAAATTTCAACACCCTGTATTTCGAAAAGTAGGTAGACCCCTTAATCGCGCAAAAAAAATTATGGAAATAATAGTAAAAATTTATCCGAACAAATTCAAGTAGATCACTAGCACTGCGAATACCAGCTTTGCATAGAATTTCAATATAGCATCGGTGGTTCAGTGGTTAGAATGCTCGCATTGCACGCGGGCGGCCCGGGTTCGAATCCGGGGAAGAGCATATTTATTATTATGAATCGCTGCTTCGTAAACGAGAGAGAGACTAAGGAGGCACAAGCACGCAAAAGCAAGGCACATAACGAAGCAATGTAACATAACGTAGCGTAACGTAACGCGTAACGGTCAGATCTTTTGCGTCGCGACCCCTGGTCGCTCAAACATAACCTGGCGTAAAGAACTAAAGTTCCAATATTACTATTAATTCTGTGTTATCATTGGAAACATGATTTTATAAGAAAATTGACCAAGAAGTGACATTTTATCATGTACCTTTTGAATACCAGCACCATCTTGCGACAACAACAAAAATTTCTTGTGTCAAATATTGATATTTCGTTTTAAAAGCCAAACTCAACAGTCTAATGTGCAAGAGGAATAGCTACAGCAATATGTGAAGGAGCCCCATCTTGTTGAAATATTGGTGGTTCTTCAAGGTATCAGTTATCATTTTCTATTATGTTTGTTAACATTGGATCAACGGTGTCTTCGAGTAATTCAAATACATACCATCCAGCCACTCATTTTGCCACACACCGGACACTTTCAGGTTACTGCTGGCACATTTTATAACTGTAACCGAGTTATCAACTATTCACTGCAAGATTTATGCAATATTTATCACCTTCCTCGTTGCCACTAATGCCAATGTGGGATGGGATCCAGTTGAGTTGTACTTTTCTTGAGTTTTCTTGAATTTTTTTAAGTTCGCATATTATCAACTTTTCAAAGGGAAGAGTTGGATATAAATGCTGGATTGACGAAACAAAATTTAAAGAATCCGTGAGTATCAAGTAATTGTCAAGTTTTAGGCTGGTTTTATGTTTAATGGCTTCATATAGTGCATAAAGTTTTCCAGAAAATATACTGCAGGATATTGGGACGGTATGTTGACTTTTTTCCATGTAATTCTGCTAGCTTTCTTGTACTAAGAGAAGAATCCGCAACAACTGCTTCTACCGCTTTTGTTTCTTACCGAGTTTTAAGTGTGCCATTTTTTCTACAACTTATTCTCTATCCCTGAATAGAATAAACCATTTTTATATTTTACTTGTAGACGAAGTACTTGACAATAAACTGGTAGAAATTGAAACAAAAACTTACTTTTATTTTACGAAAACATAGGCGTAGTAAGTTAATTTTTATTACAAAGGTAACTGTGCATTGCTGAATTTGGCAATCAGATGGAGTATCATTATCTGACATATCACATAATCAACGTCCTCATAAAATAATCTTTTTATTGATGTTGTTACGTCTCTTTCCACGTCCTTCAGGTTGTTATACCATCGGGCACGTCACTTTGAACACCCTCGGTGCAAAATCTTTTAAATAAATGCCCGCACGCCAGATTTTTTACGTGGTTTGTTCTACGATCACTTGACCATTATTAGCGTCAAGATTTCCAGATAGCTTCAGATGGAGGTAACATAAAATTCCAGAGGTATCGTTAAATTCAACACTTCTATAAAAATATACACCCTAAGATCCTTACAATTTAGGAAATAGGAATTGTGAGTAGGAAATTACATTTGAAATGTGATTAATGGAAATGTTGAAGATAATTGGGCCAATATGTGACCTTGAGGAACACTAGATGATATCTTGAAGCAATTTGAAACAGCATTTACACACTTGACATTTAGTCAGTCAGCCAATAAAAACCGTTCCTGGAACGTGCACTTCACTGGATTCCATTTCTAGTAGACTATCATATCGTTAGAATGTCATAAAATAATAGTTATTTACGGGCGACTTACAAACCCTCGGGCCAGAGGCCCTCGGCTTCGTAAGACGTCGCTCTCAGGGCATAAACATCTGTTTATGCCTGCGGTACATACAAACTTTTATGTCATACTAGTTCGTTATTGCAATCCAATCTCAATACAAATCAGTGTTTTGAAAAATCCGGTTTGAATTAATAGGTGAATGTTGACAAACGTAAATGTCATAATATCACAATAAATTTTATATGTGTCAAAGTTAGGAGTCAAAATGAACGAAGATTTTGGGATTCCTGACGAAATTATTGAAAAAACAAAGAAAGCAACTGTAAATCTGTTGCCAAAAAAGTCTAAAGAATCTTACGACATGGTTATTAAATGAGTTAAGCAAAAAATTATTTCTCTTTATGCCCGCGCGGGCCATAAAGTACGACATTAGATAGTTGGTAACTAAGCAATAAAAACACAATAATGAACTAGTATGACATAGAATATTTTATTTCACATTTTACCAGAGGTGTGATCTACTATGAATGGACCTTAATAAAATTTGACAACAAAGTTTTGTAGTCTTAGGGTGAAATTCATAGTCGACACTTGAGGGTCACTCATACTTCACTCATCCTTATTGTATGCAGAGACATTTATCGGGCGAAAAGTGAGGTTGAGTTTAAGTGTAACTTGGGTGAAATATGAGTACAGGTTCCAGCTCCCTTGAGTGAAGATTTCTAACCTATAAATCACGTTTCTACCTTACACTGTCATTTTTCGATATCAAAATTTTGTTTGGTTGTTATTTGTCTGTTATAGTTTAAAATTTTTTAAGGAAATTAGTATGATGGATGATTTTATTGATTTTGTAAACTATATAGATGATCATAATGCTTACGTTTATCATTTTCCTAGGTTAGTAATCACATTGGTGTAGTAAAGAGCAAAATTATTAGATTAATTCATTTTTTAGACGAAACAATGCTCTCCACTTAAATTAAACTCGTGTGCCAGTAACACCCTTGCCTTTTCCTTTCCAGCTAAGCTAGCACAATCAGTTTTTTTACTTTCTATAAAAGAATATTTACGAACCAGCTCACTTAAGGCTAGTTTTTCGCTAGACGAATAGAAACTTCTCTTGTTTTCCATTTTTCTAAGAAATAATGAACTTTAATGAAATAATATCAGCTACTATAAAAATTTTGAATAACTATCTAAAATTATCTATTAACAGTAAAGAGCTAAACTGAGAATTAAATACTTGCAGATGGCTAATACACGAACTGAATACAAATTCGAATATGAATGCAATGCAACAGATGTCAGATGGTCAGATGAACGTTAAAGCTGTGCGTTAAAGGACATTCATAAATCACAATTGTTAACCAAACGCAACCAAAAGTTCCTAATAATAACATTGATGCCAAACTTTCTTCACTCAAATTGAAGTATTACTTGAGTAATGACTGTGGATATGAAAAGTCGCCTTGAGCTAAACTCAAACTAAGTTGAGTTTGAGTATGAGTCGACTATGAATTTCACCCTTAAACATCAAAATATTATTGATTGTCTAGTTGTCATATTTTTTCGTTGTGTCAGATAGGGACCAAAAATTTTTTTATTAATTTTATTACTAGTTAATCTTGACAACGGTAGCTGGAACGCTACCGAAACGTCGAAATAAAAAATAAAAAACAATATTGTGGTTTGATTCCCAAAAGAATAAGAGAAAAAAGAATAAGTAATGCCACAAGGAACATAGAGAAGAAATTTAAGGAGAATCAACTCCTAGGGCACTAAGTTTTGCTATAAATGGCTTCTGCCTTATCCTATCAAATGCCTTTGAAAAATCCATATAAACAGAGTCAACTTGTAGTCTCTTTTCCAATGCGTATGTACGAGTCATAAAATTGTGGTATAATGTTAAATTTATGCTAGTTGACTTACCTTGCGGGAAACCATTTAAAATGTGCTTACAATCCCAACTAATTTATTTTATTACAAGAAAATCTAATAATTTAGGAATTTCGGATCGCAAACATACTGCCTCATTATAATCAACTTGATCACGAGGTCCCTATACAGGGTGGTAGATGGTAGAAGTACAGTACAGTACAATCTTAAAAATATTAAACCAACTAGCCTTGATAAAATGTTGATATTGAGAGAGATACAGGGTGTTGCACATGAAATTTTAATAATAAAAGCCACATCATTACAACAAAAAAAAGGTATATGTAACATTCCCAAATCTTAACGGTTTTAGACATAATCACATTTTAGTGATTAACTACACGATTATTATTTAATGAAATTACGTTTCCAAAATATGTAGTGTGTACGATAATGATTTTTTTTCAGTATTAAGATGAACATTATTAGGGTATAGTAGCAGTAAACATGAAAAATATGTATGCTACTTTTAATATTTAAAAATAATACTGATCGTATAGTGTAAATATTGTCAATGTGATGACCCGCCCAATGACGTGCATAAAATTGTTTTATAAATTCGAATATTGTGAAATAATTCTTCTCAAATGTAATTCAAATTAATATAGTGGATTAAAATTAACCTGCATAAAATTTGTAATACAATTCAAGGTCATCACATTAACATTAGTTACACTATACACACAACTTCATTTTCGAACGTAATTTCAGTAAATAATAATCATGTACCTACTTAGTTAATCACTAAAATGTGATTATGTCTAAAACCGTTAAGATTTGGGGATACTATACATTATTTAAAAACCAGGAGGAGTGATTTGAATTTGAGTTGGCAATTCTGTAGACCTCTGATTGGTCAGATTCCGCCCAGTTTCACACAACACTTTTTAACATTGACATCTCCTGATAATTGACAGTTCTGTCATATAAATTATATTGTTCTCATTATCGTTTTCGTTTCCTTGTTATTTCATCATTTTTACTTAGTTTTCCACTTTATTACGCTAAAATAGTTCTTTTCAGAACATTTGCCAGAATATATGAAAGTTATATCTTTTAACATTGACATGCATTGCTACAATTATAAAATAAATAGTTTCAAACAGAGACCTTTAATTTAACTGTACAATAAACGATCCATCAAATACGAAACAATCAAAATAATACAAAAGTTTTAGAAGGTTATAGAAGAATACTCAGTTTGTTTACATCTCATCTCAACTCGACATCTTAAGAACAATTTTCAGTACATAAGGGTTACCTTCGATTGGCTAGTTTCCCCGTCAAGTCAATCAAGGAAATATTTCATAGATTTTGAACACGATTATTTCGGAACACACCCCTTAGTAACTAATCTGGTAACTTTTAGTGGTGTACGTGAGGCATTTCAAATTACTCCTCCTGGTTTTTAAATGGACTGTAACAAATATAACTTTTTTTGTTGTTGTAATGATGTGGCTTTTATTATTTTTTACAAAAGTAGCGCTAATGTAAAAGGCCAAAAAGTTTTGCGTACATTTATGCCGCATACGTGGCCTATGTGGCGCCCTCTACAAAATACATCGAAATATATACAAAATTATGATTTCTCATATCAAAAGACCCCCCAACCTCAAATTTTTTTGCATTTACGTCAAAAAGTTATCACAAAGTTATTGTAAAAGACGAAAATTAAAATTTCATGTTCAACACCCTGTATCTCTCTTAATATCAACATTTTATTTAGGCTAGTTGGTTTAAATCGCAATATTTTGAAGTGAAGATTGTACTGTACTTCTATGTACAATTACTTAAGGACCACCCTGTATATAAATAGGTACCAGAAAGCTATCTATCCAGAAATCTTGAAAAATTCCTGGGTCTAAGGTCTTGTTGAATATTATAGCTAATGGAGTAATGAGAGTAGAAACGCATTTGTTTAACATAAATAGAGGGATACCATTAGAACTGTATGTTACTTCTCAATATATGATTAACTTATACAAATATTTTAAAATTTTTACTTAGACTGAAGAAGAAGCTGAAAAAATATATCAAGAACAAATAGGAAAAAGACCTCCTAGTATATTGGCCACTGATCTAACTCGAGAAGCGGCAAAATATAGAGAAGCTCATGCTAAAGCAAATGATTCGAATCAAACGTTACACAGGGCGATGACTGCGCACGTGACTAATTTAAAAATTTTACAGCAACCATTGAAGCAATTGCAACTACAATTACCTTTTGTCGAATTTCCTAATGGTAAGTAAAAAATGATGTTACATGTTTTTGATCGTCTCATCTTCCAGTTTATAATTTATAATAATATATACTTGTACATAGGCTTCCAGTTTATATTTCTTGTAAATATTTGTGTCAATAATTATTTAATTTGATGGGGATTTTATTATATAATTCGACTTATGTTCCCAATTGAAGTTAGTTTCAAATTTCTAATATGCCATTGGGTGTATCTGATATACATTTTTGGCCAGATTAATGTACTGAGAAGTTTCAAACAAATGTGTGCTAAAAAGTAATATTTGCTGAATATTTAACTTCAAACATACAGGGTTCGACAACCTCTGTCCACCGTCGTATTAGTATAACTCTTGTGTACTTACATAATATTTATTTGAAAGGTACATGTTAAGGGTAATTAAAATCAAACATTTTAAAATAATGTTCATGCATATAGGGTAGTCCATTAGTAAACTGGGCAAATTATTAATTTTTTTCAAATAGAATGCTGTACTTTTTTACATTTTTAGAATTGAAATATTTTATACTTTACACTCCCAATTTTTTTTGTAGCCAACTCTGAGAAAACCACCTTTTTCCTAAAAAAAATTGAATTTGCACATCCTTTTAAAAAAACCGCAACTTTATAAGATTTAAAGC
This sequence comes from Galerucella calmariensis, assembly GCA_910591675.1. Lineage (NCBI taxonomy): Eukaryota > Metazoa > Arthropoda > Insecta > Coleoptera > Chrysomelidae > Galerucella > Galerucella calmariensis. Next base: position 45,642 of record CAJUYG010001831.1, on the reverse strand, counting down.
TAAAGCTCCTTGTGGCAAGATTTTTTTAGACTAAAATTTTTATTTTGTACAGGATGGCAACTTCACATTCACTATTTTTTTAAGTACATTTTTTAGCAGATTATGATTGTAGTTTCGTGAAAATTCCAAGATTTTCAATGTCCATCGTAGTGTCGATTAGCAAGTTTGGGTCTTGAGAAATAGCCTTATTCTACTTGTTTTTCACATGAAACCCTGGAGGATTGTTTTCCATCCACCCCTTTCCTCCATTTGGGAAATGAGCTGAGTGGACTGTATATTATTCTTGAAGCTGGTTTGGTTTTTTACTCAGTTTTTATACCAGCGGCCTCGATTACAGGCCTAGTAGTGGAGGAAGAGGATTGTGTTTTTTATTGTGGATAGTGGATAGGAGTTTTAATGGAAGATTATTCCATTTTGTAATAAAAAAATTGTCGGAAACTTAAAACTTATTTCATTTGTCAAACTTGACAGACAACCAACTTATACTTTGGCAAGTTTATTTGAAGCCGTGAAAGAAATGCAATCGAAAATATTCGATATTGCCACGTTTAACTATGAAAAATCTAAAGTGCCAAGTATGTAGTGATAATAGTTAGAAAAGGGATTAAAATATCAAGCTCTGGCAGTGTTGTACGAAAACCACAATCACCACACCCTCCGAATTACATAATTGGTTATTTTTATCGACCAGCTGACTTCTTATTGGCAAGCGCCTGCGTGTGTTCTTTCCTCTCACTCCGTCAATTGACTGATATTGATTTATCCAGTGGCGTTGGTATTGTCAGTGACATTTGTATTTTCAGTTTTACTTGGTAAAATAGGTACCGTACGCCATTCGTACGTTTATGACAGATGTGCCATGTTTCCTCGCCTCTTACCGATGCCCCGTAGCTTCAGATAAACTTGCCAACCTATACTGACTAATTTTTTGTTTCTATAGCGACGGCTACGTTCTAGTGAGTTTATGAAATAATCACAACTGCTCACTTACTGAAACACTGGTGGACTTTTTAGTTACTTTGAACATTTTTTGACAGTTCCAAGAACCAATCAAATTTCCTCATTTTTTATTATATGAACAATTTCACCCAATCATGTCAACATTACACTGATAACAGACCATGGGCTATTTTCACGTTGCTATGGACACATATTGATTTATTTCGATTTTGAAGCTTCAGAAATTTAATATTTCGAAATGTCACGATTTGGTTGTAATCGTAATACTATAATAAGCAAAAAATTTTGTATCCGAATAACCCTCGGACATTGATAGATGCTCAAAAATTTTATGACAACTTTCTCAAGCTTTCTAAAGCTTGCTGCTTGTTTTCGAACAAACCCTATGGTGAAGAAGGCTTCCATGTTAAATAATCAAGCCCATAGTTTGGAAACCTATCATATCAGTCAATAGTCAGAGTGAGAGAAGAAAGAATATACACAAGCGCTTGCCAATAGCAAGTCAGGTGGTGGTATAGTAACGCACCGATTTTGAACAATTGCGTTTTGAGTACGTGGTAATGATTTTCGCACGGCGTTGCCAGATTGGAAGAAACCCAAAAAATATTTGGAAAAATGTGTACCTTTCAACAATCCGTATTAAAAAAAAATGTTTATATACAAAATCCTATGAAACAAGAACATTAATGACTGTACAATCATTGTTAATATATTGTTGATAATCAAAAGTATATATTCAAACAATTACTACTATAGTTTGGCAAGTTTATATGAAGCTATGCGGCATCGGTAAGAGGCGAGGAAAAACATGGCGCATATCTGTCAAACGTACAAATGGCGTACGGTACCTATTTTATCTAGGAAAGCTGAAAATACAAAGGTCACTGACAATACCAACGCCACTGGATTCATCAATATCAGTCAATTAACGAAGTGAGAGGGAAGATCACACGCACGCGCTAGAGAAGTCAGAAGTCAGAAGAAGTCAGCTGGTCGATACAAATCACCAATTATGTAATTCGGAGGGTGTGCTCATTACGGTTTTCGTACAACGCTGCCAGAGCTTGAAGAAGCCCATAACAAATTTGGAAAAGTGTTCATCTTTTAATATTCATAAATTGAAAAAATAATGTTGATAGAATAAATCCAAGGAAACAAGCACATTATAAAATTCACGTTTAATCATATTTTTAATATTGTTAATAATAAAAAGACCCATTTATAATTATTATCACTACATAGTTAGCACTTCAGTTTTTTCATAGTTAAAGGTGGCAATGTCGACTGCATTCCTTTCACGGTTTCAGATAAACTTCCCAAAGTATACATAATCAGCACTTTAGCTTTCTTATAGTTAAACGTGGCAATATCGAATGTTTTCGGCCTCATTTTCTTTCATAGCTTCAGATAAGTTTGCCAAACTATTCACGTATCAAGGGTTACCAGTTTTTTTTGTTTGTTTTGAAAGCCGTTATAATGCCGGGAGCACTGCAGCCTATTGGCTTATTGTACTCTACTCCCACATTTAGTCCGCCCATCCAGTTATCCCCGTACCTTCAAGTAGACGCCCTTCAGGGTGCACAAAGTCTGCAGCTGAGGTCCCCGTTATATAACCCTATTTTATGCAGGTGATCTTTTACCGAGGCATGACCCGTTAGATAACCTGTAATAATTCTTAGCTTATTCCTACCGATATTCACTAGTTCTTCGGCCCGTTTTACACATGTGTCACCTATGAAGGTCTTACTGTGTACCTGCTTTGGAGTATTCCTCCACTGAAGTCTATGTTAATATAATAATATTTGGTAGATGTGTAAATGGAGAGGAACCGCCCAATGAATGGAAAAAAGCAATTATTTCGTCCATATTTAAAAAAGGTAGCCGACGCGACTGTGCAAACTACAGGGGAATTAGTGTTATTTGTACAGTGGCCCGACTCTATGGCAAAGTACTAAGATACAAGATAGAAGCACAAATACCTGAGTCGGAAGAGCAAAATGGCTTTAGGCCGGGACGCTCATGTACGGATGGTATTTTTACAATTAAACATCTAATTGAAAAAAGGCTAGAAAGAGGAAGAGCGGTTCACTTGACATTCATTGATCTACAAAAGGCATACGATACTGTCCCACTCAGTAAGTTGTGGGTATCGATGAAAAATTTTGGTATCAGCAATGGGTATGTCCAAGCAACAAGGAATTTATATGAGGGCTGCAGTAGTACGGTTAAAGTTGGATCTAACATCTCCGAAGAATTTCTCGTAAATAAAGGCTTAAGACAAGGGTGCTCACTGGCACCGACTTTATTTAAAATATACTTAGAAGAAGTATTAAAAAGTTGGAAGAGGAAATGCCGCGGAATGGGAATCCCAGTAGGACAGGAAACTTTGTACACTTTACTCTTTGCCGACGACCAGATCCTAATAGCAGGAGATAGAGACGACTCTAGTTACATGTTTAGAAAGCTGCATGAGGAATACTCAAGGTGGGGCCTAACAATAAACACAAAGAAGACGGAGTATTTGGTAGTGGGTGAAGAGCAACGGGAGGACTTGGATGTAGGAATCTGCAAAATTAAAAATGTTTGCACATTTAAATACTTGGGCGTTACTTTTACAACAAATGGAAAAAGCACACAAGACATTACGAATAAAATTGGACAAGGAAGACGGGCTATTGGTCAACTTAACTCTTTGCTATGGAGTGACAAAATATCAAAGAAAACAAAAATCATGTTATACAAAGCCATTGTAGAGAGCATTACCACTTATGGTGCTGAAACATGGGAATTGAACAAAAAAGAAAAAAATAGGTTGTTATCTCTTGAAATGGACTTTTGGCGAAGAAGTTGTCGCATTTCGAGACTAGAGCATATCCGAAATGAACGAATTCGAGAAATTATAGGAGAAAAAGAAACTATTCTCGACGCTATAGATAGCAAAATATTAACTTGGTACGGCCACCTTCAACGAATGAAGGAAGATCGATGGCCAAGAAAAATCTATAATTGGACACCAACCGAAAGAAGAAAACGAGGGAGGCCACCTAGAAGATGGAAACAAGATGTTGAGGGTGCCATGAATACAAGAGGACTCCAAGAAGATGATTGGACAGATAGGAAACTGTGGAGGTTGAGAAGTGGAAGACGACGACCTTTACGACGGTCGTCGTCTTCCGCAAAAAAAAAAAGTCTATGTTAGCTTTGTACCCATTTTTGTATTTGCCCTCGGACTACCTTCTTTGTGGTTCCAAGAACTGGTTCTGGTCCAACATATGCTGTTGCTGAACCTGAGTTCATCAGCTTCTTTATTTCCAGAAATACCGTTATGTCCCGGCATCCACACTAATCTTACTATAATTTAGTTCTTTCTGGCATTCTTCTACCAGTCTGGATGTTACCTTGCGGCTGTTTAAAGCTGCAAGGGCTGCCTTGCTGTCAGTTAGTATGTTTATCCTATGAATGTCAGTCATATGTTTGTTAATTCTGACACATTCTAGGATAGCATAAATCTCCGCCTGAAATACAGAGGTATGTTCTCCTAGTGAGAAGGAACATCTTGTGTTCTTCATTTCACTATACACCCCTGCTCCTGTCCCTTCACCAGTCTGTATCCCGTCTGTGTACCAGGTCTCTCCTCAGGCAAGCTTTAGTCTGCTTGGGTCTTGCCAGTCCTTTCTGTGAGGTATTTCTACCTCATATTTAGGACTTGGGAGAATGATTTTAGTGGCCTTATAGTTTGTTTTCATATCTAAAATGGCTCCACTTATGATGTCCTTGATGGATATGTGTCCTGATCTAACTATTTTGTTGCTCAGGTTATTTTGCAGCTTAAATAGTTTCATCCTTGCTTCCCCCAATTCCCCGTTTTCGTGCTTCTCATGCACCCTGCAATACTGAGACAAGCAAGTCTTTGCACCTTACCTAGTCTTATCATTGCATTCTTTTGTGTCGTTTTTATCCACCAGACCAAAGACGCATATTTATGTTATTATGTATTTAACCACTACACTGTATATCCAATGTATCATTCGCGGACTCAACCCAAAAGTTTTCCCACAAGTTCGCCTTGCCATCATTAATGTGGTCTCCGATCTTGTTGCTACTTTTTCCATTTGTTTGGTCCATGTTAATCTCGAGTCAATAATCACATACAGTAGAAAAAATTGACCTTTACCCTGACGCCACTAACAATGAACAGTAGTTAACACAAACTTTATATACCTCATCCTTTTCTACTGACAGTAAAAACACATCATACAATACACGTACACTTGTCTTATTTATTTATTTTATTATTACAGAAGCAAACAGGTTTCCCTTATTCTATGCAACTGTGGTTACAAACTATAACTTAATACAACGCATGCATATTGCTTATGAGACAAAAACGACTGAATGTACACACAAGACTAATTCTCTAATATTAAATCTGCAATAGATATTTTAAATTGACTCAGAGTAATTCCTAGCAGTCCAGTGTCCAGATTATCACTTAAGCTATTGTATAGCTGACATATTTTATCTAGCGAGTGACATACGTTCTTATGTAACTCTAATTATTACTTCCAAATGTTGAAAAGAGATAGCACCAAAAACGATTAATCGGTTGTATTCATAAGAATTTATTTTGACCTCTTATGACAACTGTCATTATTTTGATACATCGAGTTTTGTTCAAATCGTTCCATCATTTGCATTCAGATAAATTCTATAAAATCGGTTTTTTTCAAGACCTCTTGTTTATTATTTTTATTCCACGTTAAGTACAGAATTTTCTGTTTCGCATTTCATGAATATTTCCAACTTGACCTCACTTCTTAGACGGTGGCTGAACAAGATAAACAAGCAGTCAACGTATTTACGCACACGACAAAGTAATTGTAGCCATTTTTGACTCATTGATTGATTTCGCGAGGTTAGTAGGTATGACGTCAGGGTAAAGGTCAATTTTTTCTATTGTATACCAGTATATAAAGGTAATAGTGGCCATTTGCTTAAAGGCGACCCGAAAATAATGCATTACATTTTCATTAGTCATTTATTTGCATTAGGTTGCATAAAAAAAAGATACCTGCAGAAATGTTCAGCCGAATGTTGTACTAATATAAGTATCTAGTTTCTCATGACATACTGTAAACAGCTTGTGTGTAATTTTGTTTTAATTACAGCAAATATCGATGAACAGTCTCTGAAAGATTTAGAAAGTTTGGTAGCAAAAGTAGAAGAAATGCGGAATCAAAGAGCAATGCTTTGGGCTCAACTTAGAGAATCTGTCCACAAAGATGACATTACCAGTTCGTTGGTGACCAAACAACCGAATCAATCCTTGGAACAGCTATTTCAGCAAGAACTTCAAAAACACCACCAGCTGGTGAGTGTATATTTTATCTTATAAAGCTTGTTTAATTATCTTCCTTTCAGATATCTTTAATCGAACAAAACGCAGGCGCTCAAGAAAATATTAAAAAAGCCATGGTGGATGCGTACGCTCAAGCCGTAACTACCAGAAAATACATACAAGACATTCTCCACAAACGAACCGCAACAATTTCCTCTCTAACCGCATCTTACGATACATACGAAGATCTTTTATCCAAAGCGAATAAAGGAATTGAATTTTATACGAAATTAGAAACGAACGTATCGAAATTATTACAAAGAATCAAAAGTACTTGTAAAGTGCAACAAGAAGAACGCGAACAGTTGTTATCGACATCCGAAGTACCAAAATGGGAAGTAATACCAACGACGACCGCGCCGAAATTGAAAGATTATTTAGATTCAAGAAAAAACGCTCATTCCAATCAATACCAACCACCGTCTACGAATTATAATAATATGGAACTACCGCCCGGTATACGTCCGAACCCGCTCGGATCTGAAGTAACGGATTTACCTACGGCTAAAAATTCCGATGAAGATTCAATAAAAAAAATTAACCCTTTAATGCCGAATTCGAAACTTCAAAATTACCCTCAATATTCGTACAGCAATTACGTTCCGCAACCGTACAGCCACACCGTATACGAACAACCGAATCAATCTTACAGCACTAGCAGTCAGTCTAACGGTACTTCCCAATACGATTCGTCGAAAGCTTTCACTTCTACGACGAATTACTATCCTTCCGTTCAAAGTTCTTCATCTTCTTCCGGCTATTCTAATCATCCTACAGCTGTGAAAAATTCTAGCAATTATCAGTATCAAAATGTTCCAGCCACTGTCGGCGATCAGAACGTCAACGTTTACTATCCACAAGGATATAGTCCCAGTCCGAGTTTATCGAGTTCTGATAACGTTCAACACGTTACCGGTCAAGTTAAATACCATTCGGTGGAGTACGCTACGTCGGTCCAACCGAATATAGCGCCCGTAAATACCGGTACTACTTATTCGTCTCCTTTGACGGATATGTCGAGTATAAATACGACGAATCCTTCGGATCCGAATTTTATGACCGGTAGTTACGGTTTGTATTATAATTCGAATCCGTCAGGTGGTACAGATCCGACTAAAATGAGTCAATATTTGAATCAAGTTAACAGGGCTACAGCCGCTTATTCTACGGACACTGCTTATTATTCGATGGATTCTTATAACGGCTCGAAAGGAATGTCTGGGGGGTATTATCCAAGTGGGATCAACATGCAGATGTATGAGCAGGTGAGTTATAATATTGTTACTCCTGCTATTTTATTATAGGTTCGTTCCAACCACCAGTAATTTACAGTAATATTACTAATACACATGCGCAGTTGAAAAAAATCCCGTTTTTGGACCAGTAAAATTACCGTTCAAACGATTCTTGCTTGATAGCGAGTATCGAAAGTTCAGAAATTAAGAAACATGAGCAATGGCAACATTTTCATCTTAAACTGTAAAATTTGTTTTTTATGGAAAGTGTAAATAGGATATGAAAGTGAGTTTTTAGTTTTTGAACTGTTTTAAAAATAGTGTTTGCACCGTTTCTTACTGACGTTGATAAAATAAAAAGGGGAATAATGGAGTCCGAAACCACTTTATATTCTGCTAAATTGCTTCTACTTGTGATATATGGCCAAGAGACGATATCTTCATTCGGCTTGCTTATTCCATAGATTTATTAAAACTGGACAACCATCATATTTAATAAACAAAGTTTCCTCCCTTTCAAATATTCATAACCGTAATACCCGTTTTAGTACGAGATCCGGCTGCAGGATTAGTGCACTCATCTGTTTTTTGCTCAAAACCAAATTTTTATGTTTAATTATAATTATACTCGATTTGAAATTGGTTGATAGTAATAAATCATTTTTAGCAGCCGATTCCATAGGCGCACCTACCTGACGTGCCGGTTTGAACCCTATTTATAGTAATCATTATTGTCATAACAGGTAAAAATAATTATGCCGAGAATTCCGGGAACAATTAATACACAATGTTACTTCAGGTTGTTACGAAAAAGGTAGGTAGGTAGGTAGGTACCTCTACTGATTGGTATAAAACTGTGAGTCATTTTAAGAGCGAACAAACCTAATGCGAGTATTCTAGGACACACATTTGGGTAATTTTTGAAAATGGAGAGTCTTTCAGGATTTATTCCAGTTAAGCGAGCTGCGAAATCAGCGCTAAGCATTAGTGAAAAGATTATTGTGCTTAATGTATTTAATGCACTTAGATATCAAAAAAGTGCAATAAGTATCGATTCTACAGTGGAACTTTGTTCAAAGATGACAGGTATTGGAAAAGCAACCATCTACAGGCTGATGCGGGAAGAAAAGAAAGGAACCGTGACGCCACCAAAACCATCTCCAGGAAGGCGAACAATACCGATCGATGAGGACGAAAAGGCCATCATAAGACGAAAGGTGCATTCATTCTATTTCAATAAGGAGATCCCTACTTTGGATAGTTTTAGGGGCAGTAAAAGAAGACTTTCCTGCAATCAAGAGAGATAAACTATGTAAAGTTCTAAGAGAAATGAACTTTAGATGGGAAAAACATAGTCGGAAGTCTCATTTGCTCGAAAAAGATGAAATAGTGTGTTGGAGACGTAATTATTTGAGAAAAATAAGACAATTTCGCAATGAAAACAAAACAATTTTCTATTTGGACGAAACATGGCTGAACGAAGGCTACACAGTTGGAAAAAAAATATGGACAGACAAAAATGTGACTTCTCACCGGCAAGCATTTTTAGACGGTCTATCAACAGGAATAAATCCGCCCTCTGGAAAAGGAAAACGATTAATTATAACTCACATTGGTAGCTCCAATGGCTTTTTAGAAGGTGGACTATTATCATTCCAATCAGTTCGTACAGGCGATTACCACGAGGATATGAATGCTGATGTTTTTGAGGAGTATTCCGAACAAATGATAGAGCTGATTCCACCTGGCTCCGTCATTGTGTTAGATAACACAATTTGAGGACAATATGGTTAAAAAGGAGTTGCTATCAATTGTAATAATTATTGTGTTTAATATAAACTTAAACCCACCCGAAAGCACGTGCATGAGTGCAAAACATCACAGGTAGAATCCTACCGCTTATTGTTCGAGCCTCGGGTTAAGCTTTGTATTCGACGCCCTTATCAGATCTACAGGAATGGAAAGTTTAATAAATGCAAAAGGGTCTATATTTTCAATGTATATAATATTTAAAACTTGGCAATTTAGGTGGACCACTTTGTATACGTGTTTGACGGATTTTAATGATTTATTACTATCAACCAATTTCAAATCGAGTATAGAAGAATATATATTTACCAGGTTGCCTATCAAAATTTGGCCGCCAGTATTTTTAATTGAATTATTTTTAATTTATTTTTGGGAAAAACTTTCGTTCACTTGTTTTTTGAATAAAATTACGTCTACATCACGGTAATTTATTTGAAGATTTCAAAAAATCACGGTTGCCGTTGCGCACCTGGCCGCACCTCTTCGCAGCCAGGTGTAAACAGGTATGATTTCGATACACTTATACGTTCATAACGTTTATTTATTGATCATATACCAAATTAAAGCTAATTTTTCCTATTTATTATTATATATGGTTGCCCAATTAAATCAGCCCGCACATAAGGGTTGCTGATTGTTAAAAATGATAAATATTTACGGTAGAGTGAAAGAGAGTTAGCGCGTAACTTTATTTAAGCCATCTAGCATGCGACGAATGTGTTCTCAACCACCAGGGAGTAATAGAGATGACTTAATAAATACTCCAAAAATATGTCTTCCTTTTCAAAATCACAAATCTAAAAATTAGAACAAAAAATTAGTATTAATTTAATATATTTAATATTGATTCAAAAAATTTAAAAATAAAACCAAGGTGACTTAGGTAACAGAATATTTTATTTTAAAAGTACTGTTTGAAAATTTTATCAGATTTTGTTCAAGTACTTAATCGTCTGTTACATGTTAAAATAAAAAAAAAGAAAATGGATCTTATATTTCTGTAACTCTTATTTAAAAATCTGAATCATCGGAGCTCTTAGATACACTATCATCGCTACAGATCAGAATCGTCGTTACTATTGGAAGATTTGTTCAAGGTATCACCGTTGATTGATGAAACTTATCAATCAACGGTATCACATAGCACACTCTTAACTTGCGTTGGATTTGAGTCTTCCAGGAACCATGTTGGTTTTAGAAAACCATCTAATAGCAACCAGCCATTATTTTCCAGGCGCAACTTGATACAGTCCGGTTCAGTGGCATTTAACCACATCGAATTAACAAAGATTGTCCGTAACAATTTTTCATTAAAACATTTCCAACACGGTGGAATTTGCGTTGAGTCCAAACCTCTAATTCTTTTCATAAATTTCTCATTATTTTGTTTTGAAGCGTACATGTTGTTAAATAAAAATCTTGCGGGATTTACACTTTGACACTTCGGGAGTCCATACATAAGGCACGTAAACTCTTGAACTGCATCGATTTTGGTTTCATTGAAGATGTCAGTAGGATTCGTCAAAGAAGCATAAGCGTCATACAGTCGACAATCGCTATCTTCGTCTGATAAATGATGTTACGCACTAACTTTCTTTCACTCTACCTTAAATATTTATCATTTTTAACCACCAGCAACCCTCATTTGCGGGCGGATTTAATTGGGCAACCATATATGATAATGAATAGAAAAATTAACTTTAATTTATCATACCAGTTTACACCTGGCTGCGATGAGGTGCGGCCAATTGCGTAACGGCAACCGTGATTTTTTGAAATCTTCATATAAATTACCGTGATGTAGACATAATTTTATTCAAAAAACAAGTGAACGAAAGTTTTGCCCAAAAATATATTAAAAATAATTCAATTAAAAATACTGGCGGCCAAATTTTGATAGGCAACCTAGTAAATATATATTCTTCTAATTATAAATATACATAAAAATTTGGTTTTCAGCAAAAAACAGATGAGTGCACTAATCCTGCAGCCGGATCTTAGACTATTTCAACTATAGATTAATTGAGTTTAATTTGTAATGGTAAAGTTGATATCAAAAATTACTAATAATAGGAAATAAACCAGTTTACATTGAAAATTACTTCCAAATTTTAAAATAAAATTCAAATTTCAATGCACTTTCCGACCACCACCCGAGGATTTCCGAACGCTACAGATGATACGTGTGATGTCATACAATTTGCTTACTTTTGTCAATATGGCCGGTATTGCATTAGGTCCTGTGTAGTTTTGTGTTTATATTGTATTTTAATCAACTATTAATTGCTTCATCGACGTAAAAATATCGTTTATATGATTGTTTGAGACCATTACGTGTTTGTGTGTTCTTTTTTTTATTTCTAAAAGTCAACGTAAAGTGGAAAGTGGATATAAATATTCGATATTTCCGAGGATATTTTCAAAATTTTAGAAGAAAATATTTTATTTACTGGTTCAGTGCTCAGTGATGATTCTTTCATATTTTGTGAGTAAAGATATGACTAGCGAAAGTTTTGTAAAAGCACAAACTGATAACTTGCCAAAGTAGATTCATTTAAGTATGCTGCTTGAATTTATGGATTGAAATAGCTGCTTTAATGCAGAGGGAATAAGAGTAGTTAAAGCATTATCGTAAGTACCAACCATATTTCGGGAAACTTGATGTGTGGTCGTAAGAAAATAATGTTTTTATGGTTGATTCCTATACATATAGGTACATAACCTCATGCTATTTAAGAAGAAAAATTACCAACATAGAAGTAGCTACTTACATTAAAATGGTCTACACAAACAAAAACAGTAGTATTTGTCGAAATATCGTCTTTGTTTCGACGTATAGCTTGCATCCACAATGCCCTTCTCTTGAGTGCATTTTTGCTTGCGTCAGCGTCACCAGGTAAAGTAACAAACATTTTGTCAGGAGTTTTAATAGACGTTGATTTACACTCCGGAACAATGCAATACTTGGAATACCAAGTTTTTTTCGGTTTTATCCATTTTTAAAGCTTTCAGAAACAAATTAGGTCACAAAAGCTCAGAGCGTGATACAAGAATAAGAACGTAAACAAATGACGTCACTCCATGGGTCAGCCATCTTTATGACGTAAAGCGCGTTTCGGCGGACTCAATTTTTATGATTTTTAAAGTCGTTTTGAAAGTGAAGTTTATATTTTTTTGAAAAAATAGGCATGCAAGGTGTTTGGAGACCTGATGAAGCGTCAATTTCCACCAATAGCAAACTTTATGCTTGTACCCTATTGTTCATGGCAAAGTATTTACAGCAGCATCCCTAATTCTTTGTGCATTTCTCGTTTTATTATATTATTTCCGTGCAAGGTTTAATAGGTAGATGTGTGCGTCTGTATCGGTGCAACTACTAAACTATAATATAAACTATAATAGTTCAAAATACGTTCCAAGCGTTTGGTAAGACATTAACATAACTTTACTAATTTCTCTCACGCATGCGCATTAAATAGTTCAAGTACTGGTTACGTACGATAACAGAATTGCTGGTTGGAACGAACCTGATAATAATGTCTCACTATTATATTACAGAACTCAACTTCTAACTAACTAACTAATGTCAATTGTCCCGCTTTTTATACTTTTCACCTGATTCAGACAGTTCTCGACTTTTCGATGACATATCTTTACTTTACGATGATTTGATTGTCTTCCTTTTTTTCTCTATGGACCTTTACATATCGTTAGTGCAGGTCCGAAGTAACATTGCTCCCTCTTTTCAAATTATTCGTCCCGAATAATCTGACTGCTGAGCTCTGGTTGAAGCCAACAGGGTGGATCGGTTCTGCATGGATCACCACATAGTTCACCTTGGGCTTACTCCTCCCTGACAATTGGAAGCGTTGATTTTCTTGAGAACGGTGTAGGGGCCTTCCCAGATTCGTTGCGGTTTTTGGCAAAAAGTTTTTCTGAACAGCCATACGGGGTTACCTCTCGAGAAACTTGTGTTTGTAGTATGCACGTCGAGTCTATCCTTCAACCCGAGGAGGAAATCGCTGACCAAATTTTGTACTCTAAAATACCATATTTGACAAATAATACCAAAATTACCACATTACAGCGCCGTATTCTTCAGGATGGTACAAAAATATGCCAATCGGGGTGAACATAATGTCTAACTACTCTAACTGGATACAAGAATCTGCAAAGATGATTGGACTCAATATTAAGGGGCATCTACCAAATTCGACCTTGCACAATTATGCTTTGTATATTTTTTTGTTTCCCTACGTCCTCACGTTTGAGTTCACATAACGAAAATTTTATTATAAATATGAAAGCTCCGCAATATGTAGGTAGCCAAGTGGTCCAAGCGGATTTTGGTTCACGTACTACTCTATAATCTTCGTCAGTACTGAACTGGGAGACCGGCGAGTGTTGTATCAACAATGGAACGGCACGCGACTACCGAAGCAGAGAGACAATGTCAGTCATAGAAGGATAGAAAAGCGAGAGATGGATTTTTATCCGATATTTTAGTGGTAGCAACCGAATTTCAATAAGGAATTGTACGGTCATAAGTAATTTGAGGATTCTGAGATTTTTATATAGTATTCATAAAGCTTCAAATTAGACTTTTTATCAATTAGTTTTTCCATTTAATCCATATTTAATTCTTTACAAGGGCTCAAACTTTGCTTAATATGTGTATTACCTCATGATTCGTATTTTTTTCAACAAAATTTGGTTAGCATTTCAAAGTTTTTATTCGATGAGAACTCTAAGTTCAACATTAATCTACATGATATATTTTTTCCTTAATTTTCAATACATCCATTACCTCAAAATTCTTTGCCAAAAATACTTCGATATTTTGTCAAATCGCTTCCGATAGATTCCCCTTAAAAAAAATGAAATCTCAACCATTCCACATGATCAACTACAGTGTCTAACATTGTCAAAGAAATTGGATAATGAACGTCATTCAAATTTATTTAATAACCTCAGAGAGAGTGGAGAAGTATCATAAACTTTCAGCATATCGGAGCAAAACAATGTTGAAAAATCCTCCTCCCAACATTCATTATAATTGTATTCTTCATGTTCAAAACTTCAATGCATCCCAATTTGAATCATTCATTCAGTTTGTATTGAGTCGAGTGATATAAATTTGTTGAAATAAGAATATTTTTTATTGTAACGTCAAAAAATAATCTATCTAATACTACACGAGAGTTCGATAAATTAGATAAGAATTTTCCAGGACTTTTCTCTCTCAAACTTGTTGCCAATAGCCACCCTAACTCTTCGGGGTCTCGCCTGACAAGTTTTCTAAAATCGGTCAAATTATTTTCAATTTATTCTCACTCTCTTGCAGCGCATGAAAATCGTCGATTAGATGATGTGGTTGTGACAAGGGTTGCGACGATGCAAGATTTCCTCATAGTTTTCCTTTTTAATTATTTAAAGTATCCTGACAACTTTACGATATTACCACAAAATTACTTTAAAAATAACAATAATACCAAATATTTCCAAATATTAGCAAATAATACCAATTTTTTTTTTAAAATACCAAAATATTACCAAAAAAAACCATACTAGTGTACACCAAATACCATCAGCGGTTTCCCCCTCGCTTCAACCTATCGTTGCACAGCTTCAAACGTTCACGAGCAAAATTGTGGACCATTTCCATTTTTTTCCAAGCTCTCTATCTACATAGGAGGTGTACATTCTTCTGCTTCTTCACCAGGAGAAAGTCTTCCGAGAAGAAGATCGTGGGGAAGCTTCATTTCTCTTCCTCTTCCAGTGACTAGTATAGAGGGACTATAACCGGTTGATTCGTGTTTACAACTTCTATAGGCTAGAAGAAATAGAGGAACTTAAGTGTCCCAGTCTTTTGGTTTTCGTACACGAAATTTGATAGATATTGGCAAATAGTACTATGACGTTTTTCTACCATTCTATCAGATTGTGGGTGGAAGCGTAGTGCGTGTTTTCTTAATCAACTCCTGCCATAATTTGAATTAAAATTTGGTCCTTTATCAGAATGCAATTTAAGTGTCTCGTAATAAAGTTGGTTATAAACGCCTCTGCTACTGTAGTAGCTTCTTGATTAAGAAGAGGTGCTATTTCTGGTAATTTGGACAAATAATCCATTACAAGCATCAGGTATTTGTTTATTCTTCCAGTCAAAGAAACTAGACCGAGAATATAAATTGTAAGTCTTTCAAAAGGCTCTCCAGAAAGATACTGTGCCATTTTTCCTCGGCTTCTTGTTTTAGTACCTTTTCTACTGTTGCACATATCACATTTCTTTCATCAATCTCTACGTCCCTTCAACAGCTGACCCAATAATATATTTCCCGAACTAGTGCCAGTGCTCTCGTGAGTGGCTGCTATGAAGTTTTTCTAACTCACTTCTGATGTGTGATCTTGGCAGTACCAATTAGTGAACTATAAGTTCTCCATTTGGGCTTTTCCATCTTCGATGCAATAGGCCATCATGAAGATACAGTGTACCTACATAGTAGTACATTCAAGCTTCCACCATATCTGGCTACCTTTTTCCAATTAAGTCTGACTCCATTTTTAAGCCAAACTCTTATAACTTTCAAGTCATTGTCTTTCCTTTGACTTTTTCTGTTAATTTCAAAGGGATTCTGATTATCATCACCTTGCTTGATTGTGGTTATCTGTAGAATAAATTCTTTTACTTCCAGTTCCTGGACTTTACAATGACAGATCTGGATGATTCCAGATGTATGTCTTCTTATTTTTCTTTAATTTTTCTTTATGGAAAGTGGTCCATCCATCCGATAACAAAGCCATGAGAACTGCCTTTGTTATCTCCAAATTTAAAGTCAGTTTGACAAGAACCAACACTATTCACTTTTCAAGGTTATGCTACACAGTGATCAATTTTTTTTATTAACGCGGAATGCCATGGTGACTCATTGTGTTAACTGTTTTACTTGTTTTTTAGGAAAATCAAAACAAACATTCCACCGCTCTACCAACGGTATCAGCATCGTACAATCAAAATTACAACCAATATTATGCATCCGGAAGTACTCCTCAACAAGCTGCAGTAGGAGGTTCTTTACCCGACCAAGCACCTACTCAATCTACCAATATTTACGGATACGATTCTTATTATTCAACGCCTACAGTACCACTCCAACCTAACTACAATTACAACCTACCACCCACTCAACAACCAACTGTTGTTGTTACAAAATCCTCCAACGTCGATCTGTTAAGTGGTCTTGATTTTAATATAAGTCAAGCTCCACTTGTGCCTCAACAAAATGTTACAGTTAAACCTCAAGAAATAGAACCGGAAACTAAAACTAGTACGACAACGGTGCGCGCAGTCGCAAATCAAAATTCCAAACCTACGTTGGAGATTAAAAGACCGAACGTGAAGATTTTACAAAGCAAGCCTTTGAATAACAAGGACGTAAAGCACTTGTTCAACAACGAATTGGAAAAGTATGAAAAATTCGTGGAAACTTTGACGAATAAAACGTTGAGCGGTCCGACTACTTTGGATATTAAATGGAAGGAGATACAGGATCAACAGGATTGCGATTTGCAGAAAAAGATTATTTCAGTCGCAAGATGTTATCCCATGAAAAATAGATTTCCGGATATTTTGCCTTATGATTATTCCCGTGTGGAGTTGTGTGATAGCAAAGACGATTATATTAATGCCTCGTTTATTAAGGTAAGTCTTGACGTAAAAATCGATATAAATTTTAAGGTATTCACTTTTATTTACTTTTGAATGAAATATTCACAATATAATAATTGGATTTTTTTTGATAAATTGAGTTTTCTTACCGAATATTGAGATTGAGATTGAGACAGAAGAGATGTAGTGTCTGCCCTATTTGAGCATGGCATATTATCCAACCGGTAATGTTTGGTTTAACGCACTTTTCAGCATTTTTGGTAAAATACTTTATGCCTAATCGGCACGGGTTACGGGTGAATGGCAATATAGTGATATGGAAAATAATAAGTTATGAAATCAAACAATTTTATTTTGTAAAATCTACATTGTAATTAAACATAAAGTGACGCGTTTCGCTAACACAGTAGCTTTATCAAACGTTGTGTTAGCGAAACGCGTCACTTTATGTTTAAATACAATGTAGATTTAACAAAATAAAATTGTTTGATTTCATAATTTACTATGGATCTACATCAAGTAAAAGCCTCATCTATTCAATTTTTGGAAAATTATATCATACACCACATACACCATACAAGGGTTATTTCAGTATAAAATTTTAAAAATAAAAACTATTTAAAAGGGAAATTTCTCTTATCACTAAACAAAAATAAATCAAACTAGAGAAGACAGTTTGAAATTTATAATGTAACTAATAAAAAATAAAATAAAATATGAATTAAATTTGACAAAATAAAAATAAACAAATCACCTGAAATATATTTGAACTTTAAACAGAAATCTTGATAACTTCTTTCTAATTTATTAAAATCCTTTTCATATAATTTCAGAGTCTTCAAAAGCTTTATAAAAGGTTTCTTGGCTAATATCAATCTAAAAAGAAAGAACCTGAAAAATGAAAAATTTATTAGTTAGGTTATAATATCTGACATAAAAATAGAAAGAGTGAACTTAGATTTGTCAACTCGAAAGGAAGAAAAGACCTTAGTAACAGAAATAAAAACAAACGTCAATTAATTTTTAAAATTTTGTAAATAAACGATAACAACAATGAAGTATTTAAAGATATTAAGAATAAACTTTCATATTAAAAAAGGAACATAAAATTAAACATTCAAGTCAAGTAATAAAAATTAAAAATTATTAAATGAATTTGATTGGTCAGCTGATATAAAAAAAACTTAAAACTAAGAATGATGAGAAACGGGGAAGAAAGCGTCCCGGAGAAAAAAGAGATACAGATTTGAAAAGAAAATTTCTTTTTGTATTGTTGAAATAATTAAAATTTAAGTCATAACAAAATTAAAAAGAAAAAATATATAGTGCAAAGAGACTAACCTTTTTCAACAAGTTCCTGTTAAACATTCTGTGGTAAATATCCACTTAAATTAATAAAACCTTCAAATAAACTATAAATTTATACTGAAAATTCTCCAAGCTGACGACGGAACCTGAGCGAAGCAATCCAAATCAAGGACTGACAGGCCCAGAGCGGTCTGAAACATGATTGTTAGTATTTCAAAACGTAGAAGGAAAAAGGTATTTGATAAACTATAATTTGAATCATCAACTTACATGTGTGTGGTGATAATAAAATTTTGATAAATATATCTCATCTTGATGTTGGAGAGTCGTCCATTTTGTCGAAAACAGTTGTTTAAACTAGTAGCATAAGAATAATTTGTATGTTATCCTTTTTACATATTGTGTGCAAAAGGAGTTGCATAACTTGTGTAAGAACTAGATGTTAATTTTCATTAGTATGAGTGAACGACCATTTAGGTAAGAGTTTAAAAAAATTTTGTCTTTGCATATTTACTTTTTAAATCTGTATAAATACACCTAACAGAAAAAGAATAAATTTACTAACATTTCACAGATTACGAAACTAATTTTTTCTTTCATTTCGATAAGGTTGGCAAAACTTAGTACACTATCAAACAATTCAAGGGCAAGGACACAGGACCGGCCTAAAAGTTAAAAAAAAACAAATAAAGTTATAAAAATAAAAAAGGTAAATAGAATTGATAAGAAAAGAACAAGTAAAGTATTTAATACCTGAGCTCACCCTGAGTATTGAAGAGTCCAATAACCATAAAATAAGTTTCTTAAAATCATTGGCGCCCAACAAATAAATACTTCAATACAAAAAAAATAAAAAAGTTTTAAATTTAACAATAACTACAACACATACAAAACACTAAATTCATATCAATAGAGGAGAAGCCAATGCATCTAACTTGAGTTCTAATGAGATACTGACTGTAATACTGACTTTTTTGGGGGGGGGTGCGATTAGATGGTCGGAAAGTAGAGTGGTAAGGGTCTGTTCGAGACATTGCTCTTGAACAAGGTGCGAGGGAGAAGACGCATTGGAAGATTTGATTCGTTAGACAGGGAGGGCTAACTAAACGGTAATATTACTTTTAGTATTGATTTTTAGTGGAGCATGCGTTCGTTGTTAGAACGATTGCGACGTTGTCAAGAGTTTCTATTTAGTTGAACTATAAAATAAAAGTTCATTTTCTCACTTAGAAAAGTGAGTTTTCGAACACCTTCATCGAGAACCACTCTATCCATTGGTGAAAACTGCTTGAAAATCGGTTGAGTTTATCCCGAACAGACAGACGCAACGGTTTTATAATATAATGTAATATAATGTAATGTAGTGATGGCTACCGATTCATTAACAAGAAAATACTCACCCTTACTAACTACCATCGAATATTTACACCAAAATGAATTGGACCTTTATCCTTTCAATGATGGTAAAATATTATTTCTAAGTGATTGTTTTGCTTAAGCGATATTTTGTAAATGTATGTTTTTTTGTTTGTAGGATGTTTCTTCTTATACATCTCCATTTATAGTAACCCAAGTGCCATTGGCTGGTACAATCGGAGATATGTGGACTATGATTAGGGAACAACAAGTTGAATTGATTTTATGCCTTTTAAGTGATAATGAGGTATAGTATATTACGTAACGAGTGCGGAAAGTCACATTTTTCAGACGAGTGAGATAATCCCACGAGTGTGAATAATCACTTTTGCACAAGTTATGTACACTATTTTTCATACGACCACGCGATATACTTTTACCGAATCAGGCATGTACAACCTTGCGTTTTTATGTAGATGTGAGAGGTTTTACATATGTGTATTTGTATTTGTGATTACTTACCTTTGAAAGTGGTCCAGAAAATTGTGATTTTTATGCGATGAAAAAGAGTGCCTTCATAAAAAAGTTAGAATAAATATTGGTACACAAAATATTACGAACATTTATTTTAACAACTAACAATAATTAGAAACAAAACATCACAAATAAAACTGTTTTTGTTACATAAATATTGCGATTCAGAATTAATTATTTATTTGAATCACTGTAAAAATTATTTCAACATTCATTTTGATAGCTTTTTATCGTAGGTACACGTACGGATAAGTTTTTTTCCGTACGCGTATGAATAAAAGCCACTTTCCATAGATCTAGACAGTGCGATATATGTCACTTCCCTATGTGATCGTAGGAAATAATTATTTTCCTAACAAGTGAGGAAAGTGATACTTTCACACGACTGCAGTTGACCCGAACGACGCGAAGCGGTCTAGGGCGGGAAAGACACTACGCATGAGTTAGGAACATTATTTTATTTTCTACGACCGTATATACAAAAAAGTATACCAACCCATTTTTCAAAATTTATTTTATTTCAACTTACATATACAAAACTTTAACCAAAAACTATTATTATTATTATAAATATTAATATTAGAAACACAATTTGTTGCATTCTGTAAATTACTTAAAATTGCCGGTACAGTGGAGTTATTTGGTGTTAACTGGTAAGTAGATGACGTTGATGAGGATGGCATCGGTTGCAGGTCACATAAAGGTGACGGCAACGGTTTGTAGATGAAAGAATTTTATTTGATATATTTTTCTTATATCAAACCCAGGTGGTTTGATAGTTTTTTTATGACACTACTTCAAATAATGTACAGGGTTATATCAAAATATCTCCATTATTTTATATTTGCAAAAAATTAAAAATGCAACAAAAAGCTAGAAAAGATGTAGAGTAAAAAACTATCTAATAAGGTCAAAATTTGCATAATTTTACTTTCACACTTTCAAAGCTAAAATGCGTGCAGGAAAGTTGGTTAAAACGCACGGTCGTAGAAAAATGTTTTTTTTGTCATCATTTTGGAGTATATGTTGAAATAAGAGGTTCAAAATTTTTTTCTGAGTATAACGACCGTAAAATGTGGTTTTTGAGAAATATTTATAGAAAATAATTTTGTATTTTTATAGAAATGGTTTGAAAATGACATTTTAAATAATAAAATTGTATATTTCCGTGCCTTTCATACGTTTTTGGACATTATTTTTCCACAACTCTTGAGCCATATTTAGTCGAATCGGAACTTAAATTTTGGTATTAGTCCAAGCTGCGACCGCAGTGCAAGGGTGGAAAACCAGAATAAGTACACAAATATATTTGATTATTTTATGGATATTAGATGAATAATAAACCATTGGTCTGGTAATCTTTGACGTGTCCAAATTTAGGTTTTTATGTTCTATTCTGATGATTTTTTTAATTCTTCATGGTTTTTGAAGCATAATTGAATTGTCCAAAAATATTATGTTATCATTAGGTATAATTAAAACAAAAAGGGAGTTATATTTAGTTTTTAATGTGTAAAATGGGACTTTTTGCCTTTAAACTAGACATAATGGGCATGATTTTACCCTAAGAGCGAGTTGTACCAACAGTTGGCTAAACCTGGTTTATCTAACCATAGGGTTAAATTTAACAAAAGTTTAAACCGGTACGTGTTGTAGCAGTGGTGTTTTCGTGCAGTTTTGTTAATCAATCATTCTGAAAGGTTGGTATCAGTGAATGTTAGACGAATGAACTGTGGAGTAAATTACTTACGTTTTGCCAATGAAAAATATAAAAGAAGAATTTTTAATGCGATTCTAACCCCCAGTCTCAGAGTTTACAATCTCAGTTCTAGAAGTGTTTTTTATTTTTGCATATTATTTTATTTGACTAAATTAACCATTACATTCAAATAAAATTTATTTATTATTAACATATATCTATTTGTAATAAACTCAATGTCTGTCGATACTTCTAATACCAACATATTAACAGTATTTTTAGATAGTCTAAATCTATCCAAAAAATTCCTGGTCATTCCATTCTGTAAAATGGTTAGTTCGTCGCTGAAAGTTTTGTGGGCGTCTCGGATAAACTTGTAAATTTACAAATTCATTAAAATCTTCGTCATCACTAACATTCAGTATATCGGGATATTCCATTATACCTATTTGGTAAAAATAAAAAGTTTACAGAATCCACTGACAGTTGAACAAAGTTTTTAGGTTAGAAAACTAGGGTTATTATTTTAACCACTCATTTTTGGGCGGTTAACAAACCCGTTGGCAAAACTATGGTTACCCACTGATCCAGTCTGGTACAACACCCATTTTGCTTAAACCATTAGTTATGTTTTAAACCTTGTTGGTACAAATCGCCCTAAATGGACGGCTATGCAGTTTACTGGATACCAAAGATATGGCTCAAACTTACATTGAAAATGATTGTTTTATTTCCAATGAAAAGAGAAACACAATAGTGATAATAATATGTTAAGTAGATTTAGCATGCCAATTTTTAAAACAAGGATATACACAGACCTGGCTTATCAGGACAAACTGGACAGTAATATCCTGTTTTTTCCACTGATGCTTTTGTACACTGACTCTTTTTCTGTAAGTGCATTTGGCTAGTGTTGCTAGTGTTGTATTCATCCCCAAGAAAATACCTACGAACCAAACCAATTTCAAACTTGCTGTTACTCCCGCCTCAGAATCACTACCCTACCATACTTCAACACGGGTGGCGGACCTTCACACACTCTCCGTCATCTTCTCCCTTCTATCACTCCTACCTCTAACATGCCATACTGAGTCCTTCTCTTCCTCTAATCATGCTCTCCACTACGCCACTCACCTCCATCTGTTTCTTTCTCCCCTCAACATTATCTCCACCATGTTTTCCCAATACACCGCCTCCCCTAGTTTCTTCTCCAACTTCTTCAGCACTTCCTCGTTCTTCCATCATCTGAACATAGCCCCACATCATCCTCCACTTCGCACCTCTCGAACACTCCAGTATCTCTTTTCCCAATCTTGTGGAGGTACCCTACTTTCGATCCGTTTATCTGTTGTACCACATGTTGCCATATTGTGCTTATTACGGGAAAATGAACGAAATTTTTAACTAATTATTAAACACAGCTCACGCAACAATTATATGACTCATACTGGTAGCCCAGAATAAATCGAACTATAAGGAATAATAGCTTAACGCCCGTCCAGCTAACGCGGGTTATAAGTGAGGAGCCGGTATGTTTAGTATACTGGACGCTGGCTCAAAGAAGTCAGTTATGTAGAAAACCAAAAAATCTCGCGCTTAACTTAGTCTTGTTCTGGCAGAATTTTGGTCAAGTATAAACGTGCCAGACCAATTCTATTCGAAAGTTTGTTGAGGGGGTCTGGCACACAGTTGCGTCAAGAACAAGAACTTGAATTTCTGTATTTATCGCCATCGTAATTTGAAAAATTATGCCTAAGCTATGTAGATCAATTTTACGAAATAACAAATTAGAAATTTTATTTAAAAAAATTGGATACGTCAAAAACTACCAGACCAATGGTTTATTATTGATCTAATATCCAAATATTAATAATAGTATATCATACACCAATGTTGTGAAGACTATTATTATTGACCGAGCACCAAAATTATTTCGCGAGGGGCTCAGCCCCGAGCGGAATAAGGTGCGAGGTTTATAAATGTCTTCACCACCATGGTGTATATACAATTTTTACCACTACTAAATTAAATTAAAAATTATTCACAAACGAACCACGAGAACCGCTTATCCTGTCGTCTGACTGACAAGGACACTGTCAGTTTTCGATATATTATGAACGTACTCGTTATGTTATCAGTCATTTTTAGTTGAGCGCGAATTTTAAACTAATGGCATTTTTATTCCAATAATTTTATCTTGTTAGGTAATTTCAAGCAGCAAATATGTTAAAGACAATCTCTTGGGTATACAAAATTATGTTGCACAAGTTTTTGTTGAACTATTATCCCTGAATTCTCAAAATATTTGAATTTGTCCATTATTGACCTAGGTTAATAATAGAAAAAATTATGAACCACTGATAGAGAAATTCAACTTCTCAGTGGGCTAGAAAAAGCAATAATTGTCAACTTCACAGCTAGTAGTGGAAAATAGTTATTTTCTTAACAAGTGTGGAAAGTGATACTTTCCCGCACGCGACTGCAGTTGACCCGAACGACGCGATGCGACAAGCGGTCAAGGGCGGGAAAGACACTTTACGCATGAGTTAGGAACACTATTTTTTCTACGACCGTATATACAAAAAAGTATACCAACCCATTTTTCAAAAGATTTTTTATTTCAACATACATATACAAAACTTTAACCAAAAACTATTATTATAAATCATTATTAGAAACATAATTTGTTGCACTCTGTAAATTACTTGAAATTGCCGGTCCAGTGGAGTTATTTAGTGGTAACTGGTAAGTAGATGACGTTGATGAGGATGGTTGCATCGGTTGCAGATCACATATAGTATATTAAGTATCAAGAACGGTAAGGGTTGTTTACCGGTCGACAGCAATGTTTTGCTGGAGACCGGTATCACCCTTAACGTTCGAAATGCTTATACCATTTTTTGCGCAATCGTATTGAAATAAACTTCCGAAAAATAATTTAAATTTCTTCGGAATGAACGAAATGTCAAAAGTGACATTTATACTTCTCGATCAGTTTAAAACATAATTTGCTTTTTGGTGAAATTGTTTTCATGCTATTTATAACTTTTTATATTGTTCTGTTCGGTTCTGTTAATTAAAAAAATATAGATCTTATTTTTTTTTGCTCCTTTCGTGTAATGAATGAAGTAATATATTATTTAGGACCACTTAAATGTATGTAGGGCTAAGACGTCGGTAAGTAATTTACTTACCGACGTCTGAACGGTAAGTGAATCACTTACCGACGTGTTAGACTTAGAAACCAGTAAACACAACCTACCGTCCTGACAACCGATGCTGTAAATAAACAAAAAAGATCGATCGCGCAAAAAAGATGACAATGGAGGTGACGGCAACGGCTTTAAGTCATTTGTAGATGAAAGAATTTTATTTGATATATCTTTCTTATATCAAACCCGAGTGGTTTCATAATTGTTTTATGACACTACTTTAAAGAATATACAGGGTTTTATCAAAATATCTTCATTATTTTATATTTTCAAAAAATTAAAAATGCAACAAAAAGCTAGAAAAGATGTAGATTTTATTTGATAGACTATTTATTCACCTGTTGTAACAATATTTATAGCTTCCGGAGTAAAAAACTATCTAATAAGGTCAACATTTGCATAATTTTACTTTCCCGCACTAGTGCACTTTCAATACTAAAATGCGTGCGGGAAAGTGGGTTAAAACGCACGGTCGTAGAAAAAATATACTTTTGTACTTATTCTGGTTGACCACCCTTTCACAGCCGGCGCCGCTTGGACTATATCAAGTTGTCAAATTCAATTTAAATAAAGTACCTAAAAATTTTTTGAATTCTGGGAGGTTTTTTTATTGACTCAATAAACAAAATTCCGTTAAAAAAGTTTTTTCATTTGGTACTTTTAGAACTGATTTTCAGTTGTCTAAAGTCCACAAAAAATTAGTTAATTAACAATTAAATAACTTTAACAAAAATGAATTGAAAAATTTTTATGTCTACTGGACTATATTCCTTCAAGTCTCTAAATAAAACTGTAATTTATTCAAATTTTTTAATTCATAACAAATATTAAAAAAAAATTATTTTGTGATGCTCTGTTGGCTTGGCGGTGACGCCGCAGCTGCAAAACGGCCGCGCGGAACGGTATTTTCAACGTCAATTTAAAATTATAAATAATGGAGTTACAGTTTCTCCTCTTTTAGAATCTTTTTTCAAAAAGACGCTATTTTTAATATTTTTCAAGTTATAAACAAAAAACGGAAACCCTCATTTTCTCTATACGTTTTTTGTTTATAACAATTACAATTTTTCTTGGCAAAAAATTCAAAAATTCCCATTACTCAGAATTTAATTCTGAATCCAAAAAACCAAACCCCATATTTTTAAAATCATTAGAACTATTTTTCGCAGAAAACTCACTTCCCTACTAGACTATTGTAGGTTTTAGAATTTTCACAATGTGATTTTCTCTACAATAAAATGTGTTCACCGAAAATGTGATATGGAATAAACTTTTTTAATATAAACTCTGATTTCGGAGATATTTGCAGTTAAACAATTTTTTTCATTTAATTCTAGATCGGTGACGATGTATATTGGCCGAGAGAAAAAGGACAGAGCTTAAACATAATCAACATGGTTATCACCTTACAAAGCGTAATAGTAAAATCTCATTGGGTAGAACGACTGATAAGCATCAATTTACCCGAAAAGCGCGAATCTCGTGTAGTCCTACACTTACAGTTCACTTCCTGGCCAGGCAGGTAAGTCGAACCCGACAAATAAAAAACTTTTCGTTTGTATTTATTAATTTTTTTATTCCAGTTTATTCCCAACGAGTCCAGATGCATTTATTAGTTTTATATTGGAATCCATAAATTTCTATCAACAACAAAAATGTAATACGCATCCGGTGGTCGTGCATTGTTCGTCTGGAATCGGTAGAAGCGGTTTGGTTTGTTTATTGACCGCAGCCATATTTGACGTTGCCAACAATGCCAACGCCATACCGGATTTAACTGCTTTAGGTATTAAGTTGTCTGATTGTAGGAAGAACATACTCAGGGATAGGGAGCATTTAAAATTTGGTTACGAATGTTTTTTGGCGTATATTAAGCATGTCTTATCGGAAGGTAAGTGAAATTATATTTTTTAATCTTTTATTGGGTTATTTAGTCACTCTAGCACCGTTTACTAATTCACTCACTAATTCATTTAGTCGATTCTGCGGCTACCGACAATTTCCAACAGAGCTTCACTTTATCTCGTATTTAGAACCTACTTTTATTATAACAATGTTGGTAAATTTAAAAAAAAACAGGTGTCCAATTGGATCATTTTCTATTCTATTTCAGTCAAATGAAGACCAAAACGCAAAAGAACGCTGAAAACAGTCTAAAACGATCGAAAACACACATTTCGACGTTATTTCATTCAATAACTCTCAATTTCACGTAATTACATTCCGAAACTATCAACGGTGTTCGAGATCAGTCAAAAACCCTTAGCTCCACTTGAAAAGCACACAAGACTAAATAATAATGCACAAATTCACTCGAATATACTTGAAAACGAAAGTTTGCTTGCAATTGGATCATTTTCTGTACTATATAGATTATTAATAGGTCAGTCGGTAGGGGTCACAACTACAAGTAATTAGCTGCCCATAGACGAAACGATCTGGGGGCCTATTCTCGAATGTCGAATGACATTTGTCGTATTCGACATATGTCGATAGAAATTGTCGCACAACATTGGCATCTGGCATTCTCAAATGGGTTCGACATATAAGTCGCATGAGATAAATTTTGTCGAATAACATGAACTGGCAACACCGAAATTTCGATATTATATCGTGTTCTATGTTACTTCTCTTGTAAAGTTGTAAAATAATGAAATGACAGTAGTAGTTATATGATCTGTGATGACAGTAATGATTTGGTTATTTGTTAGAATCAACGTTGGTTAGAATGTACAATATACTTACTCGAATGTAGAACAAGAATAACAAGATAAACATGGAAAGTGAAACCAAAAAAAATTATTGCACCCCAAACCAAAAACGAACATTAATAAATTTGATGCAAGAAAAAGAAAATGAGCCTCTTTTATCTGGAAAATACCTTTTCTTCAAGAGATAATGCACTTGCACGATTCCCTTGTTCTATTAAGGGTTCTAGAATAATGATTAGCTCTCTACCTAATTCTTTAGTTAATCTGAACGTTTTAATAAACTTTCTGTCAGATAAAAATGTAAAAGCGCTTCTATATATTCCTCGTCTCTCTCGAGGCCGCTGACACATTTCTTGATTTTCTAAATTTTCAATAGCAATTAATAAAGCTGCCATTTTCTCTCTACAAAAATCTCCTAATAAAAGTATTAAACAATGTTTTGAGTGTTTTCACTTTTGACATGTATAACGTTAACCTATAAATTTTGCAAGTTATGAAATTCTCGCATTCGACATAAATTGTCGACTGCTTTTGACCATTCTACAATTTGTCTATCAAAAATTTGCGAAGGCGACATTTGAGAATAAGAATATTCAGATTTTATTCGACAAAGAGGATTTCTCGCATGCGACAAAATATGTCACGGTTTGAGAATAGGGAGACGGTGTCGACCGACCAGATCTGATATACCAAGACCGCCGACTTGGTCTGTGAGCGATCTGATTTGTCGTGTCTACACACGACCATACTTGGTCCGCGAATTGTCAAAGGATCGGATCCTGCACATACGCTGTCTTCAAATTAGTTGGTAGATATTTGAAAATTCGACATACTGGGTCGTGCGACTCCGTATTTTAGGCTGGTCTAAAATACCTCGTCAGTCGGTGTAATATTTTTTGTACAAAATGGACAAAAAATTGCTCTCATGGGTTTAGGTATTTTAAAAATCTGTCAAA
This sequence comes from Galerucella calmariensis, assembly GCA_910591675.1. Taxonomy (NCBI): domain Eukaryota; kingdom Metazoa; phylum Arthropoda; class Insecta; order Coleoptera; family Chrysomelidae; genus Galerucella; species Galerucella calmariensis. The sequence goes on along the minus strand of CAJUYG010001831.1, from coordinate 16,798 downwards.
AGGATAATAGAAGAAAGAAAAGAATTTTTTTACGTTCTCTCCGAAAAGCATTTCTCATATTTTGGATCTTTGTTTTCACATCTTTCACAGTTACATCATTATAATGTTTGCTTTTTAAAAATTGTATCAAATCTTCGTATGCTTCTCTTTTTAAATTCTTATTTATGTAATCAGGATCTTTAATTTTCCACAAACATGGCCTTTCCCTATATAATTCCATAAACTCTGCTACTATTTCTTTTGTCCACTCCATTGCACCCCAAAATTTAAACCAACAGACGAGCTCAACGACTGGATCCTTTCGTTAGTTGCAAGTACAAAATTTGACTTGTAACGACTTGATCCTTCACCGATGACGTATTTCACCGACCAGATCCGTCGTTCAGCACTAACGTGCGTTCCCAATATGCCAAATTAAACAGACACTGTCTGTCACATACCATGTCGCGCAAAATATCGCTTCGTGTATGGGAGCCTATTAGCAATAAGGCTGATTTTTTTTTATATGTATGTGTATGCCTTAAAGTATAGTTTGGCAAGTTTATCTGTAGCTACGGGGCGTCGGTAAGAGGCGAGGAAAAACATGGCGTATATCTGTCAAACGTACAAATGGCGTACGGTACCTATTTTACCAAGTAAAACTGAAATTACAAAGGTAACTGACAATAGGAACACCACTGGATAAATCAATATCAGTCAATTGACGAAGTGAGAGGGAAGAACATACGCACGCGCTTTCCAATAAGAAGTGACCTGGTCGATAAAAATCACCAATTATGTAATCGGAGGGTGTGGTCATTATGGTTTTCGTACAACGTTGCCAGAGCTTTAAGAATCCCATAATAAATTTGGAAAAGTGTTCTCTTTTAATATTCATAAATTGGAAAATAATGTTAATAGAATAAATCCAAGGAAACAAGCACATTATGAAATTAACGTTCAATCATATTTTTAATATTGTTAATAATAAAAAGACCCATTTATAATTATTATCACTACATAATCAGTTCTTCTATTTTTTTATAGTTAAACGTGGCAATGTCGAACGTTTTCGACTGCATTCCTTTCACGGTTTCAGATAAACTTGCCAAAGTATATGTAGATTGATATAAAAAAAAGTTTACCAGTCTATCGATTACCTAAATCAGAAAAAAAAATCGAAAAACTTTTTTTTCAAAATTCTTTAATATTCCGCGCTGGGAGGAAGGTACAGGAAAAAAAATACCACCGTGTAGGGCAAGTGTTTTGCAACAATAAAAGTTTCTTGCGTTTTTTTCGTCCGAGCAATGGTTTATCTGGAACAAATTCGGTAAACTAAGCATGAGAACCGCATCCGCGCGATTCTATTTTCTGAAGCGCGGCGGAGTACATTATAAACTATTGTACCGGGTGGTCCAATAAGCCGATCTCTCGGCTATATATCAGAAACTATTCATGTTATAACCTTAGGAAAGGTGCACAAGAGAAATTGTTGGAAATTACTTTCAAGTTTCTAGGTTAACCGCTAGGGGGCGTAACCTGTGAAGAAAAATTTAAAAACCAGTTTTTTGTGAAATATGCCCAATTATACCCAGTGTTAAATAAAAAAGTAAACTAAAAAAAGGCCTAAATTTCGCACAAATTTGTTTAATTACTTTTCATTCTATTTTTCCAAATAAAGGGTGGGGGAAAGTGGGAAAATGTTTTTGGATAAATACCTATAGCTTTGGTTTGAATCAACCGATTTTAACGAAATTAGAGTCAATAGAAAGAGTTTAGATGAATCAATTACATCTACTATAAAACAATGGAATTTAGTTTTAATTGTCATAGGTAAAGGGTACTTTCGAATGAAAAAAATTAAAATTTGTTTTCTTAAAAAATGTTTAATGAAAACACCTAATTATTGTGAATTATAATGGAACTGGATTAAATTCGTCTGGAAAAGTGCGCAGGACGCCCGTCATGCTGTAATATCATACCTCATGTTTGTAAGGAAATATCTTTCAATAAAACAGACAACCAATTATCCAGAAAATCCAAATATGTATCGCCATTTGAAGTTCCAAGAAATATGAACCTGCGATCTTTCCGTCAACTATACCACACCAAACATTAAGACTCCATCTACCTTGAAGCTGCACTTCCTCTACCCAGTGCGGATTTTCTTCAGATCACTATGCTTATTATGCAGATTAACACCACCCGCACTATTAAGCATAGCCTCGTCTGCATACAAAATTTTTGACATGATATGCGGTTGTTCTTCTAGCAGATTTAACAATTGCAGTAACCTGAGATTGGAGCAGCATTTAATTGGACATTAAGTCTTAATGATCGAAATTTATGTATGATCTTTCTTTTGCATATTTAATTTTAAGTTATAATACAGAGTGAGTCAATACTATACTTACTTATGTTTATGCGTTTTTATTTATATCTTGACTTCGACAATAGCTATCAACATGCGGTTTGCGCCATTTTGTTAAGAATTTCATCCAGTTCCATTATAATTCACAATAATTAGGTGTTTCCATTAAACATTCTTAAGGAAAACAAATTTTAATTTTTTTCATTCGAAAGTACCCTCTACCTATGACAATTAAAACTAAATTCCATTGTTTTAAAACGTGCATAAATTATAATTTTGACGGTAATTTTTTGGTAGTAAAATTGTCTGCGGAAAAATAAAAAGGAAATAAGTAGATTCTATTTTTTATACTCTTTCCAATTATAAAGAGCAATTTCAAAAAAATTTATATACATGGAGGTGTTTTTAGAAAAGACGTGTTTTGAAATTTTTTGTTGTCAGACCTGCATTATCTTCATGGAGATGCTTTTGATGGTGTTTGTAGGTAATGGTTATTACGTGTGCCAAATTTCAAAATGATATACAGGGTAACTCGGAAGTTATGAGGTTCGAAAGAAATAGGATAAATTTATAAAACACCCTGTATCTCGGCTATAAAGTGCAGAAGACATATTAAATAAAGGTTTTTGGAAGCACCAAAGTGATCCCCATCTACAGTTGAAGTTAGGCCTTTTTCAATGAAACACCCTGTATGATTTTTTGCATACCTTTTCCCAATAAAAATATGTAAAAATAAATTAATTACCTTTTTTGTTTATTATTTACAACCTTGACTCTTACCAAAAATTAAAAAAATCTTCTGATTAAATATTTATATTTTTTTCCTAGATTCAGAAAGTGCAGCAGATTCGCGCGGATGCGGAACACATACTTAGTTTACCGAAATTTTTACGGACAAACCATTGCTCGGACAAAAAAAACGCAGGAGACCTTTTTTATTGCAAAACACTTCCCCTACACTCTGGTATTTTATTTTTTCTACCTTCCTCTCAGCGCGAAATATTGAAGAAATTCGAAAAAATAAAGTTTTTAAATTCTTTTTTCTAATTTGGGAAATCGATTGACTGGTAAACTTTTTTTTTATATTAATCTACATACTTTAAGGTACTTATAAAAAAAATCAGCCGTATTGCTAATTAGTTGTACTTTTGGTCTGGTCTAAAATGACCCATACCGACTGGCCTATAATTTTCGAATGAAAAATCGACTGCATACTATTTTCATCCGCTGTGGAAAAAATAAGTTGCACTATGCATTCTTGATTATTATGAACACAAATATTCACACCACGGTCTTATTCATACGTAAAATTTATATTAATTACAGATAAATTAAGGAAGAAATTGAACGAACTGGAACCTAAAAAACTAGAAGAACTCGTTACTATTAATACAGAAAAAAATATAGATCCATTTAGTACTTTGGATCCGTTTTGGGCCAACAAAAAGTAGAAGCTTTAATTTAGTTAATAGAATTAAGCAACTATAATTTCCATTATTCTATTATATATTAATTGAGGCTGTAGGAAAAAATCATAAATTAAAAAAACTGCTGTATGGTTATTTTTATGTATTGACTGCTTTTTTGAAAAAACTTTTATAAATAATTAATGATTTTGAGTGAAAATAATCGATGCAGCAGCTTTTGAATAGCTGGAACACTAAATAACTCATATAGTGTGTGAAAATTAGGAAAATAAAGATATTTTTTCAGTTTGTTTGTAAAAAAAATAAATAATTTTAAACTTAATTTTTTCATTTGACGGGTTCAAACTTATAGGAAATGACCTAGTGAGATTTTTTTATCATTTTCAACAGATTTTGAAAGCCATACAGGGAGCTAAACATATGTTTTTAATATTGACGTATTCCAAACAATATTCAATTCTCCCTTGTATAGTGTCTATTATAAAAATGTCATTTGTTTTACCGATTCATTAATACCAATTTTTAATTTCAATAAAGAAAGTTATTTCCAAACAAAGATATCTTTAAAGTTTTCATTACAACAAATATTCATGGAACTGAATTTTACTACTATTGTCTTAATACATATATTATATCATGTAATCTATATTGTATCTCAGTTGTTTTATTTTAATAATAATTATAAAGTGCTGATAAACATAAAGCTATATAGTAGGTATACATATATATTTAAAAAAATTACTCAAAACATTTATTATTTATTATATTGTTCCAATTAATTAAAGAATCTTTATTGTCTTGTGTTTTATTTACAGAAAAAATATAATTGAAATATTACATGACTATTTTGTTTTCTTTTTTGTTGATAAATAAATTTTTTTTCCTCGTCCAAACATTTGCTCGAGTTGTGTGTTTGGAACGGATTCTTTCCCAATTTTGTAAAAGTTTATAATGAGTGCTAATGGTTCAAAAATATAGTTGATTAGATATTTATGAGTATTTCATTTTGTAATTAGTTGTTCTGTCGTGCTGTCATAGATGTCGCAAGGATCCTTTACGAAATGCATCAGTCCATAGTCATCTGTTTATATTTATAGAGATATTAATTTTTGATGTATAACATCTATAGGCGCGCTTTGGCAGTGAAATCGGAAAAATAAAAGATCACTAAGGAATCAGGAATTCCTAAAAACTACTTGAGTAGACCAATAAATTGACAATTTTAGAATGCTTTGTGATTTGAACCAAATAAATTATCACCCAATCCGTTTTTGGATATTTGGGGAAACCACAAACGAAAATTTCAAATTAAGGAAGTTTGAACTGAAGAAGATTCCGTATTTTTTTAAATGATTAGCTCAAAATATTTCAAGAACTAACAGTGTTTTCAACGTTTTTTTTTTAAATACTATGAAATCACAACTACAGGGTGATCATTTGAATTCTGACACATTTTATGAGTCCATAACTTGGAAACCGATTAAGATATCGAGAGGCGGATTTGACTGAACGGCTTCAGGAATTGAGAATATTTTTTTCACGCTGTTGCCATTTTTGTATTTTTTCCCTTGACTCCAGGAAAAAACTAATAATTATTTTCACAAATGTCAACCAGGTATCCATGGATATATTAAATATTGTGCGAATGTCGCATTCCTATTGGCTTAAAAATCTGTATCATAAATAAAATTTGTATTATAATGAATATCATTATGATACAGATTTTAGTCTTTTAATAAGTATATTATAAAACAGGAGTAGAAAAAACAGTTTATCTACCCACTATTAAATTGAAAAATATTTTGTCAAGTTAAATACGTAAAAGTCAAATCCGTAAAGCAATTGGTTGATATCGATTTTTGACCACAAGTTGACATGGAATCAACACCTACAGAAAATAATCCAAAAAGGTACGATAAAACTGGGAGCTACCACCAAAAATGATCATATGGCAGTATACCAGAGTCATCAGATCCATGATAGCATATGGGTCGGTGATATTGTGGCCAAAAACATGGCATCCAAAGATTCCAAAGGCAAGCTTGTCTCGCTCAGCTGACACTGGAGCCATAAGGATAGCCCCAATAGCTGCACTAGAAGTCTTTCTGAACCTGCCTCCGCTTCATGTCTACATACAAGGCAAAGCCAGATCAATCACTTATACAGGGTGATCATTTGAATTCCGACACATTTTATGACCTCATAACCTGGAAACCGATTAAGATATCGAGAGGCGGTTTTGACTGAACGGCTTCAGGAATTAAGAATTTTTTTCACGCTGTTGTCATTTTTGTATTTTTTCCCTAGACTCCAGGAAAAAACTTGGGTTGTTTGGAGATCAATAACTTGGACATTTTCAATGGAACACCCTGTATGTTTTTGTACCGTCGGATAGGCTGAAGCTTCTATTCAAAAATATTTGGCTTAATAGCAATTTAAGGTATTCTTAAGGAGCAGATTATCTTTAAAAGATAGACTGCAATTCGTTGACTACAGTAATTCCGTACATTTTTGTCAGCGCATAACTTCTGAACTAGTCATGACATTGAGAAGCTAAACATAAGAAACGTAATAGAAAATATTCAAGCACAAATGCTGAGAGACTCTTTTTTAAATCTTCAATTACGCTTGCATAAATGTATTGACAAGAATGGTGGGCATATTCTACAACTTTTGTATTAAAAAATTTATGTATACTTTATTTCTTAATGTCTGACAGCACAGTAGCCTCATTAAATATTCAAATAGAAATTTATCTTTTACAGAGTGATCCTAAGAATTTTACAAGTAAATACTAAAATTCTAATGCAAAACAAGTAGGTGTCTGTATTGGTTATCTATACATCCCTGTTTCAGCTCAAAATACAATATGGTAATAAAACTGAACAATGCCAGATAAACGATAAATATTGCGGCAGTGGCGGTAGTTTATTCTGCTTATTTAATTAGATTCGGTCGACATTACAGTTGAAATAAAATTCATTCATAGGTTAATTCAGCACATACCTACATATAATGCTACCTATATATAATTATTTTTTGTATTTTGTTTTTAATAAATTGTTCTGTTTCACCTGTTTTCAACAACAATAACTTAATCCATATAATGATGTCCAAAAACCCAAGTATTTTTCTGGAGTCTAGGGAAAAAATACTAAAATTGGCAACGGCGTGAAAAAAATTTGTAATTCCTGAAGCCGTTCAGTCAAAAGCGCCTCCCGATATCTTAATCGGTTTCCAAGTTATGGGTTCATAAAATGTGTCGGAATTCGAATGATCACCCTGTATATGTCTCATATTTTAGTTATCATAACGCCCTCCCCCCCCATTGAACAAAAATAAATGTATTGAAACAATTGTATTATACCTAGTTTTAATAAAATAAATTACAATGTTCATTCATTTAATTGCGGCTAAAAATCTTGGCAATAATAATAATTATTCTGTTTTA
>CAJUYG010001830.1:19847-50426 GCA_910591675.1 Galerucella calmariensis | reverse complement strand
CAGATACTTTCAAATTGCACAGCAATTCAGAATCCTAGGGCTTAGCATCTGGGAGATTACTGAATAGAAGAGGAACATTTACCTAAGCTGAAGCCTGCAGTCATCCTAAAATTCCTCCGGGAAATAGGACTAAAGGAGACTCTCCTCAGAAACTGAGTAGAAGTAAGCGGGAACAATAGATCTTTTAGGTCTCATTGAATGTCACCCCAATATACTTACATACATATTACTTACGAAAAATCCCTTAAAAAATTCAAAGGGCCGTTACGCACTCTGTCGGCCATCTTGTAAACCTGAAAATAATTTCCAGGATTTTCCTTTAGCCAATTTAGTTAAACCATTTTCTACCGCAAGTCTCTAGGAATAATAGTTTCCGAAATAAAGTACTTTGCATACTTTCTTGACAATTCGGGCTGTCAAATGTAAGAAACTAGTTTTACAGCTCGATTGATCTGCTAGGTATGAAAATGTTGTTTATTAAATAGATTTAACACCATAGTAACTTAGTGACACCTAAGGCCTAACGACTTTGACAATTGCGGAACTAGCCAAACGTTACACCCATACCCAATCCCTTACGAGATAGGATGGAATCAAAGGATGCAGTATTGCCAGGATCACCCTGGGCGACCATGGGAAGCTGGCGTCGAAGAAATATTTGACGATGACCAGGAAAAATCTACGTTCAACAGTAGGATTTCTGACTGGCCACTGTCAACTAAGGAAACACCTCCATACTATGGGGCTAGTAGACACACCTATATGCAGGATGTGTGAACAGGAAGATGAAACTGTCTCGAGTTATCGTCCATAAGAGAGTGTGTGTTCGGTGAGTCTTGGCCTACACCTGCCGATATAAAGGAGATGTATCCTAGTGACCTGCTTCCACCTTCCTGGGAAGGACATGATGGACGATGAACTAGGAAGACAACTCCTCGGAAGGATGTACAATGGATCACATGTGGCCTGAGTGATGTGAGCCTACACTCGCCCTCCCTACTCTACAGATACAGATAGATTTAACATACAATATTTAATCTCTTCCTTGAGAGTTTTTTACGTTTTCTAAAATATATTTTTACAATAAAAACCGATTCTTTTTGTCTTACTACACCTCTGCATCGCACTGTTTTTCATCAAAATGACTACTGAAACGCACGTGTTCTGCAACAGTGGACACTTACAGAATGAAGGCTCACCGTTATATTCCGCATCACAACAATAAGTGTTTATGATGGCGCCTACTCGACGGTCATCGCCATAGCAACGAAAAGACGCGTCGTCATAGGTGTGTCACCTTTGGGGGACCAGGGAAGTTGTACACTGGTTATTGTAGAAAAAACATTCGAAACTGCTCTAAAGACTACAAGTTAATCTTCCAATTATGGAAAATTATCGTTTTTGAACTCAATAATATTTTATTTCCTCCTACAGAGTATAACATGACGTTTTCATATTTTAAAAAAAAGGTAGAACGTGTCGCGGGACACACGGTAGGAACTTTAGTTCCTTTTAAGCAAAAGTTATGTAATACATCTGACGTTATAGATAAACAATTTGCATATTTTTTGGTGGTTGAGTAGTAAGCACACCAGACTCTCACGCGGTAGACCCGGGTTCGATTCCCCGCGAGTAATTTTTTTTTATTGTTAATTTTATTTTCAAATAATCATTCTGCTTGATATTAATAACGTCAACAGGTAGACGTTTGAAATATTTAGCAAAATATTCATTATTATAGATAATGGTACGGTACCCTCCATGAGGGAGTCCGACTGGCAACATCTACTTATAACAGCCAAATGTCAAATCAATTTATCCATCCATTTTAAAGTTATCGAATTGAAACATTCAAGTTTTCAAAATTTCAACACCCTGTATTTCGAAAAGTAAATGTGCTAGACCCCTTAATCGCGCAAAAAAAATTATGGAAATAATAGTAAAAATTTATCCGAACAAATTCAAGTAGATCACTAGCACTGCGAATACCAGCTTTGCATAGAATTTCAATATCATCATCGGTGGTTCAGTGGTTAGAATGCTCGCATTGCACGCGGGCGGCCCGGGTTCGAATCCGGCTAGGAGCATATTTATTATTATGAATCGCTGCTTCGTAAACGAGAGAGAAACTAAGGCGGCACAAGCACACAAAAGCAAGGCACATAACGAAGCAATGTAACATAACGCAGCGTAACGTAACGCGTAACGGTCAGATCTTTTGCGTCGCGACCCCTGGTCGCTCAAACATAACCTGGCGTAAGGAACTAAAGTTCCAAAAACTTGCTTTCCTGAAGATTAAAACTGAACTTTGTAGTGGTGGTTTCTAAATCCTACAGACACTAAAAAAAAGCTCTATGGCAATCATTTTTGGTCACTTATTTTTCCATGTAGCACTGTAGGAAACACAACCTCAGTAAACAAATTACATTAAAATTGTTACGTCAAAGTAAGCGATGTAGTGGGACACAACCACCTGAAAGTTTGAAAACGTTCAAGCCCAAGATGCGCATTCGTCGTGAGGACAGACTGTCCAGGAGCAGCTACTGTGAGAAATTCAGCGAGTTAGTGTGGACTTCTATGAAGCAGTAAATTTCTGAATGCATGAGAAACCTGTGTGATGAATTTTTGGAACTTTAGTACTTTACGTCAGGTTATGTTTGAGCGACCAGGGGGCCTATTCTCGAATGTCGAATGACATTTGTCGTATTCGACTTATGTCGATAGAAATTGTCGCACAACATTGGCATCTGGCATTCTCAAATGGGTTCGACATCTAAGTCGCATGAGGTAAATTTTGTCGAATAACATGAGCTGGCAACACCGAAATTTCGATATTATATCGTGTTCCATGCCACTTCTCTTGTAAAGTTGTAAAATAATGAAATGACAGTAGTAGTTATATAATCTGTGATGACATTAATGATTTGGTTATTTCTTAGAAGTTAGAATGTACAATGTACTTACTCGAATGTAGAACAAGAATAACAAGATAAACATGGAAAGTGAAACCAAAAAAAAAAAAAATTGCACCCAAAACCAAAAACGAACAGAGATAAATTTAATGCAAGAAAAAGAAAATGAGCCTTTTTCATCTGAAAAATTTCCAATAGTTAATGCACTTGCACGATTCCCTTGTTCTAGTAAGGGTTCTAGAATAATGATTAGCTCTCTAGCTAATTATTTATAGTTAATCTGAACGTTTTAATAAACTTTCGTTCAGATAAAAATGTAAAAGCGCTTCTATATATTCCTCGTCTCTCTCGAGGCCGCTGATACATTTTTTGATTTTCTAAATTTTCAATAGCAATTAATAAAGCTGCCATTTTCTCTCTACAAAGATTTCTGAAACTAATCTGGATCTAACAAAAGTATTAAACAATGTTTTGAGTGTTTTCACTTTTGACATGTATAACGTTAACCTATAAATTTCGCAAGTAATGAAATTCTCGCATTCGACATAAATTGTCGACTGCCTTTGACCATTCTACAATTTGTCTATCAAAAATTTGCGAAGGCGACATTTGAGAATAAGAGTATTAAGATTTTATTCGACAAAGAGGATTTCTCGCATGCGACAAAATATGTCACGGTTTGAGAATAGGGTCCCAGGGGTCGCGACGCAAAAGATCTGACCGTTACGTTGCTTCGTTATGTGCCTTGCTTGCGTGCGTGTGCTCTCTCCTGAGTCTCTCTCTCGTTTACAAAGCAGCGATTCATATGCTTCGGCCGGGAATCGAATCTGGGCCGCCCGCGTGGAAGGCGAGCATTCTACCACTGAACCACCGATGCTATATTAAAATTCTATGCAAAGCTGGTATTCGCAGTGCTGGTGATCTACTTGAATTTGTTCCGATACATTTTTACTATTATTTCCATAATTTTTTTTGCGCGATTGATCTTTTTTGTTTATTTACAGCATCGGTTGTCAGGACGGTAGGTTGTGTTTACTGGTTTCCAAGTTTAACACGTCGGTAAGTGATTTACTTACCGTTCGGACGTCGAAAAGTTATCAATAGCATAAAAACAATTTCACCAAAATGCAAAATATATTTTAAACTGATCGAGAAGTATCAATGTCACTTTTGACATTTTGTTCATTTCGAAGAAATTTAAATTATTTTAATCGGAATTTATTTCAATACGATCGCGCAAAAAATGATATAAGCATCTCGAACGTTAAGGGTAATTACAACGTTTGCAAATAGATTCCTCTCGTAAAATTGGACAAAATGATATGAGGATCAAGGGGTCTAGCACATATACTTTTCAAAATACAGGGTGATGAAATTTTGAAAACTTGAATGTTTTAATTCGATAACTGTAAAATGGATGGTTAAATTGATTTGACATTTGGCAGGTTGTTTTTAAATGTAAAAGGGCATATTTTGATAAAAATGGTAGTTTGTGCAACTAGTGTGGATATGATGGCCATATCGCACGAGGACGTTCAAGTGCGATATGGACAATCCACACGAGTCGAACGGCATATTTTTTCTACGACCCACTTGAGAAAAAATCTAGAAAATAAAAATTTGTATCGTAACTTAAAATTGAAAATTTAACAATTCAATTTTATGTTTCCACTAATTTTTTGTGGTAAGCGTACAGTTCTTGAATGTCCAATTTGTATAATGCTACGGTTTCCCTTTTTAAATATACGATGCTGTTATAAGTAGATGTTGCCAGTCGGACTCCCTCATGAAGGGTTTAACAATAAAAAAAAAACTTATTCACGGGGAATCGAACCCGGGTCTACCGCGTGAGAATCTGGTTTGCTTACTACTGGACCATACGACATACGATTGCTTAGAATAACTAGGCTCCTTGTTATAGCTAGATCTCGGCCTGTTGGATCCTGTAGGAGCTTGAAGAAGGATCTTAATAGAGCGCTTTTGTAGAGAAGTGATAAGTTTTGTTCTAGATTCCAAAAAAAAATAATATTTTCAATAAACTTAACAATTACCAAGTTTATATTAATTATTTGGTGCAGTTGTCCACGACCGTAAATAGTTTTGTTCCCTTGGCCGGACATCCACCGTCCACCTACGTCATGTCTCCTCAACGGCTTTAATCATAGTTGGAGAAGTCGTGAGGGGAGATATGCGGGAGGAATAACCAGACAGGAGTCTGTGTGGAAGATTTCAGATTGCTTTGTTGCCAACAAGTTTTGCTTATATTATGCGTATAAAGTTGGTAAATAAAAATGGAACAAGCACCGAAACTTAAAAAATGAACAGGTTTTTTTTAGAATAATCTATCAATTCTACAAGAGATGATTAGCTAGAAGAAATGTGAATATAAAATAGTAGTAGTGCGGAAAGCGTCACTTTTCTCACGAGCGCAGAAGTTTGTGCAAATCTAGCGAGTGGGAAAAGTGATTTGCGTACAAGTTGTACACAATATTTTTCCTACAACCACATTTATTAATGAAAGAAATACAATTATTTATTTAGTTATTTTATTCAAACTTTGAACAGAAAGAACTTATATATTATAATAAATAGAAAAATCAGTTGAATGTATAATTAATTGACTGCCATAGCGTGTACTTTTCGCATTACTTTTCCAACGGTTATTAAAAGAATTAAGAAAAGGTCTGCTTTGCGTATAAAAATTTGTGTAGATTTGTGTTTTGCATAGTGGTTGTAGGAAAAAATCATCCTTCTATGTCGTGTTTGACAATTGACATTCAAGAAAATAAAACTATTAACTATTTCATTGAAACTTTTTTAAAAACGTTACCAGGATTTACAGTGGCAGCAAGAGAATTTAATTTGAAAGAAAAAACGTTTGTAGTATATACCTGATCTAAAATTCACAAAAGATTTAAAAAAAAGAAAGAGAAAAACGGCTCGCGTCCTCGTATGTTATTCGTGAGGTAGATATCGAAAAGAGCAAGTACCCTCATTAATAGCCCCATCAACATTCACAAAGATATAGGGAGATGGAGAGAAACGGAAAAAGTTAAAATCAGTGTCAGCAGACCATGAACCAATTGAATTTATTGCTTTCACATATGCTTTTAAAAGCTTTCGGTAAAACAAATCCAATCACAAATTCCATAAGAATGCGTATTCGGTGGGTTTTAAAGGGTAGCGACAAATAAATTTGCGATTTTTTTAATGTAAAGAATAGCCCTTCTAGAGTTCAACTTTTCTCCAAGACTAAATAATAAAATCGTCTCTTTAAAACGTCAAATACCTAAGAACGCAAATCGCTTCTGACAGCGCGTCGTTTGGAACGTCAAAATAATTATAAAATCATAATTTTATATTAGATTACGCGCTAGTGCGACCTATCAATCGGGAACAACCACAACATTCAAAATTGGATGCAGACGTATCTTTCGTAGCGGCAATGTGTCTTACGTCCTTTTTTTCATGGACATTATCTATGGGATATAAAGAATTGATGCGAATGAATTAGTGGGAAAACATTAATTTTGTAACATTCTATTTTTCTGGTATATTATTAACATTATTTTTTATTTATACTATACAATGTTTGAAAAAGGACTGAACCAATTATAAGAGGAGATTTTTTCTGTATGTATTTTTCCCATTTTTAATATTTTTCTTTTATAAAGATTATTTTATGTACTTTTAGTTGTTTTATTTTTTTGAACCCCTCCCCGATACTAAAACCTGGTTACGCTCATGGCTCTTTCTAGTGACATCAAAATCTAAATGGCGAATTTTAAGATTTGTTTCCTTAGAATTCAATCTACTATAATAATCATTAACAAAAATATATTTTTTCAAATTTCAATCAGAGAACAATTGAGTACCGTACCCCTCAATTACATAAACCACTCATAACGATGCAGAAAACAGTGAATGATTCATCGATTGATGGGAAATAATTCAGCAGAATTTTCTCTTTTCTTCCAGTACAGTGGTCATTTGGGGAAAGGTGATATATCTTTACAGTGAGGTAGGAATTCCTACTGTTTTTTTTTTCGCATACAAAGGGGGTATTTCAGTAAAATAATAAAAAATTCAATATCTGACAACTTCAATAGTCTTTATACTTGGAGCTGGGGTAATAAATATGTCACGTTATATAAATAGCCACGTTTGGAAATGTATCTGTGAGAAGTTCACAAAATTTCGCATCTCCAACAACAACAAAAGTTTAATTACACTTTGTACATTGTAAACAACGTATTTTTTCTACACCCACATGTACATTATCCATTTTCTGCACAGTTTATAAAATGGAAATGTAAGCCATATCAGTTTATTGAACGGATATGATTTCATATACATCCTAGAATGTATATGAAATCCACCAATCAGCCTTTGCGTTTAGTACCCGTCAAGACATCTGTTTTTCAATTTCAGAGAAATGTCGAAGTAAGTTTTCTTAAGTCTCTCCTAGAAGCACCGGATCAAGAATATTTATTTACAAAAATAATCCGTACAAATTAACAACAAATACTAAAAACAGAAGAAAATGCATATTTAAGGGATCTCCTGACAGACGTCAGTTTTCATGGAATTATGTAATACATTTGACGTGATAGATAGAGGCCTAGCAGATTCCTCGGTAGTCCAATTGTAAGCATCCTAGACTCTCACGCGGTAGACCAGGGTTCAATTCCCAGTGAGGAATTTTTTTTCACTTCAATTTTATTTCTAAATAATTATTTTGCTCGATATTGATAACGACAATATGTAGACGCTTGAAATATTTAGCAGAATATTCATTATTATAGATAATGGTGCGGTATCCTTCATGCGCGAGTCCAATTCGCAGCATTTACTTATAAGAGTATCGCAGATTTAGAAATGGAAACCCTAACATATATAAATTGTACATTTAAGAACTGTACTTACATTTATCACAAAAAATCAGTGAAAATCTATAAATTTTAAATTATAGTTCAATAAAATGTTTTTTTTCTAGATTTTTTCTTAAGTGTGTCGTAGAAAAAATATACTGTTCGACTCGTGTGGATTGTCCATTTCGCACTAGAGCGCCTACGGCGTAGTGCTCAAACTACTATTGAACTGTTCTGAAGGACAATAGAGTACACGCATATTTCATATTTTGCTTGGATATTAATTTATAATAGTAAATATGATATCAAAAATTACTAATAATAGGAAATAAACCAGTTTCCATTGGAAATTACTCCCAAATTTTAAAATAAAATTCAAATTTCAATGCACTTTCCGACCACAACCTGAGGATTTCCGAACGCTACCGATGATACGTGTGATGTCATATCTCTTGTGTTTACTAATGTCGATATGGCCGGTATTGCATTAGGTTATGTGTAGTTGTGTATTTATATTGTATTTTAATCAACTATTCATTGCTTCATCGACGTAAAAATATCATTTATATGTTTGTTTGAGACCATTACGTGTTTGTGTGTGCTTTTTTTTATTTCTAAAAGTCAACGTAAAGTGGAAAGTGGACATAAATATTCGATATTTCCGACGATATTTTAAAACTTTTAGAAGAATATATTTTATTTACTAGTTCAGTGTTCAGTGACGATTCTTTCATATTTTGTGAGTAAAGATATGGCTAGCGAAGGTTTTGTAAAAGCACAAACTGATTACTTGCCCAAAGTAAACTCATTTATGCTGCTTGAATTTATGAAGTCAAACAGCTGCTTTAATGCAGAGGAAATAAGAGGAGTTAAAGCAATATCGTAAGTACGATTTAAACTATGTTTTATTTATATAATATATACCAACCATATTTCGATGTGTGGTCGTAAGAAAATGATGTTTTAATGGTTGATTCGTAGACATATAGGTACATAACCTCAAACTATTTAAGAATAAAAATTACCGGCATAGAAGTAGGTAGGTGCTTACATTAAAATGGTGTTCAAAAACAAAAGTAGTAGTATTTGTCGTAGTATATCGTCTTTGTTTCGACGCATAGCTTGCATCCATAATGCCCTTCTCTTAAGTGTATTTTTGCTTGCGCCACCAGGTGAAGTAACAAATATTTAGTCTGGAGTTTCAATAGACGTTGATTTACACACTGGAACAATGCAATACTTGGAATACAAAGGTTTTTTTTCGGCTTCATCCATTTTTAAAGCTTTCAGAAACAAATTAGGTCACAAGAACTCAAAGCGTGATAAACGAATAAGAACGTAAACAAATGACGTCACTCCATGGGGCAGCCATCTTCATGACGTAAAGCGCGTTTTGGCGGACTTTCAAATTTTATTAATTTTAAAGTCGTTCTAAAAGTCAAGTTTATATTTTTTCGAAAAAATAGGCATGCAAGGTGTAAGGAGACCTGATAAAGCGTCAATACCCACCAATAGGAAAATTTATGCTTGTACCTATTACCAAAAAAGAATTATGGATCGTGTTAAGTTATTAGCATGAATAATTATTTGGAAGAACTGAGTAAGCCTTTAGGCATTTTCCATGAGGATCATCTGTACATGTAGACGTAGTGGATGAAGGTCTAGCTCCAAGGTTGATCTAGAGCAAAATCTACCTGTTCCCGAGCCGTTCCCCTTTTGAAACTCTGTTTTTGTCCTGTGTTGTGCTGCTCTGTTCCATCAAACTGTCCGTAGCAGAGGTAATAATTAATCTGGCAACCATTAGACATGATCAGTGATTAGAGCATTTTAGAAGGATTAAACATGTTTACCTACGACCCCCCCTGTAATCAGTCAATTATCTAACTGCTATTTCTTATGCTTCTTATAAATACAAGTACAAGTAGGTCGTAGGTAAAGTATGGTACGTAACTCGTGCTGTAAATCATTTTACGCACTCACCGCTACTTTTCCCTTCGTGCGTAAAATGCTTCTTACCACACACGTTACGTAATATACTATACTCATAACCCTCCACATCTCTATTTTTATGTTACGGTTAATTTGTGTCACAAAATAGACTTAAACATGACCCGAATTTATATCTTAAAACTTTTATATACAACGATTAGTTCGGCAAACTACTTATTTCTTCAATAAAATTGTTTACAAAGTGACCAATTCATATCTTAATATACCTAATTGGGTACCTTCAACAAAATATGAAGGCAAATAAAAATTTCATTTAATGAATAGACTTGTTTACCGCACAGTCTTTTAGTATCGTCCTAATGTTTGTCAAAACTTAAATCGTATATGCGAAGTTATTATATTCTGGAGTTTTTCTATGTAGTTGTTCATTAGTTGCGGTCTTGAAAAATGATGTAGACCAAGAAAACTGATATTTCTCAGTTCTATTTTATCGAAAAGAACTAAACAGAGAATTATAACGATATCTACGTCTATAAACAAACAAAATTAAATGCCATAATAGTTTGACATGTTTTAACAAGCAAATAATAAAAGTTATTGAACGTGCAATAACGTATGCATGCATGTACAAAGTTTATGTTAAGTCTGAAGCGCAAAATAAGAGATCGTAACATGCAACAATAAAGAGCGCTTTCAGACGAGACACTTTGTGGTCGGCTACTAGTGTCTGTAGTGTCTGAAAAGAATCGCGCGGCTAAAATACATCATTCCTTATCTGTGTCACGTGTGAATGCGTCTATTTATATTAATGTATTTTTATCCGCGCGATTCTTTTCAGACACTAATAGCCGGCCACAAAATGTCTGAAAAGAATTGCGCGGCTAAAATTACATTAATATAAATAGACGCATTCACACGAGACACAGATAAGGAATACGTGTCTGGCCACTGAAACGAAGTGTCTCTGCCCCACTAGTGTCCAGACACTGTGTCTGTGTACGGACCACTTTTAATACATGAAATTCAATTATTAGTACGTTCAAATGGGACACGCGTTTCCAAGTGTTTCCAAATGACCAATAAATATTTCATCAGATACATGTGTGAGACTAGTGTCTCGTGTAAAAGGTTCTTTTTTACGGGACACTTTTTGTATCTTGAATCTTGATTCTAGTGTCCGGCCACAAAGTGTCTGAAAAGAATCGCGCGGCTAAAAATACATTAAATACCATGTATCTCTCATCTGTGTCTCGTGTGAATGCGTCTATTTATATCAATGTACTTTTAGCCGTGAGATTCTTTTCAGACACTAGTAGCCGGTCACAAAGTGTCTCGTCTGAAAGCGCTCTTATTGACGATAGCTCCAGACACTCACATAAGACATGCCTGACAGTTTCATCTTCCTGTTCACACATCCTGCAAAGAGATGTGTCCACTAGCCACATAGTCTTGACTACATTTTGACAACCGAAGACATCGTGGAGATTTAATACATTTCCACAAAAAGGTGTATGTGTGAAAATAACGAAAATTCATAAAAATAAATATTCAAATTTATCAAATGAAGTAGAAACAACTTGGAATCAAGGATAGAAAACTGCAATACGTCAAAGTTTTAATTGAATATCCAAAATTTAAAACAACTTTAATAAAACTATGATAAATTTGCATTTGGATAACCTCATAAACTTGTTTACGGGCAAAACTCAACCCATCAACACCGCACCAAATTGTTCTTTCCAAAGAGAAAACACTAATAGCAAAAACGTCGGAAAAGATAATCGACTGCAATTCGAACCATTAAAGGTGAGTACAATCAATCAACGTCACAATAACACTATAGGAAAGTGGTATTTGTGTGCGATGCTCATAAAATTCAACTGTTCATAGTATTTTTTACATCATCGACAGACTTTTACGTGAAGAGGAGATCAGTGAAGTTTCATTTGGAATCCCGCAAAAGGGTTCAACAATCCGAACCTATAATTTTTCAGAGTATTTATACAGGATTGCTGGATAATTCCAGGACACTCTGGAATGAAAGGAAGTGAGGAAACAAATAGCAAAGAGATGGGATGAAATACAGTAATTTTGGTGCCGGTATCATCCATGAAAATGAATACAATATAATTTTAAGTAGTGACAATTCAATTTTGTGAAAGTTGTGGCTTTAAACAGCAAGACATGATAAAGCGGATAAATTATGAACACTTTTTAGCAGGATCCGTGAAAAATAAGAGAAGGTAATCATGAAAATGTTCATAAACTGCGTGAAAAACAAAAATTACAAACATAAAAAACAGATAATGATAATTAGGTGTGTCTCCACTTTATGTGATGAACATTAAACATTTTTCCAACACCATCAGAGCGTCGTTATGCTTCTAATTATCCTAATGTAACAGAGTCACAGTTCGTGTTTGCAAATTTTAACAACAAGATCATTATTACCGCAAATTAACACGTGCCATGACACAATTTTCTGAGGTAAGCGATAAGGATTAGGGATTATAATTCGCTCATCTTGACTGACGATTATCTCGCCTTCTATATGGTAATTCGTCGTTTATTTACCCAAGCCAACTAGATAAGATATCTTCATTAACTAATTTTTGGAAAAAAGAACATAAGGAAAATCTATTTTTGACGTATCTAGTGTCAATTTGGTAGTATCAAAAGTGACACATTGTATATACTGAAAAGCAGTTTATGGATCGACTATTTCATTCCTAAAAAAAGACAGCAACAGCAGACACCACAGGATAGGTATACTTACCGTAATAGATATTGTGCGAACTTAAAGTTGTCGGCTCTTTGTTCGACTGTAATTCGATATAATACCGTCATAGTCTGCAATATAACTTGAAGGGGATATACGATTAGATAGCTGCATTAAAAATACACTCAGGTGCAGAAAAAACGGGCCACCTATTATTTTTTCAAAATCGGCTTAATTTGGTTTTTAAATTATATTTTGTATTCTTTATCATCAAAGAACTTCCTTCTAAATACAAAAAGTTGGAATACATGTGTATTTTCTCGTTTTACATAAAAAAAGAACATTTTGGAAAATTCAAATTCAAAAGTTCCATATTTCATTTATGCAATTCAAAAGGAGCTTATGTGTTTTCAATTGTTGGGCGGCTGCTAGCCTATTTTTGTTAATGTTAATATTGTCAATATCAACGTTGACAATTTTAAAGTCTTAATTATGGTTTTAAGTGCTGAAGATTGTGCTAAAGCAGTAGCTCTTGTGGAAGATGGTCGAAGCCAAAGATATGTGGCTCGATTACTCAATGTTAGTCGTTCTACCATTCAAAGGGTGTTACAACGTTTTGGGGATACTGGAAGAAACACAAGAAGGCCTGGTAGTGGTAGAATACGGGTGACTACCGCTCGAGATGACAGATTTATTGTACTAAATTCTCTAAGGGATCGTCATTTGACTTCAGTACAGACAAGAAATCGACTTCTGGAGGTTCGTGGTAAAAATGTAAGTAAATGGACAGTTCGCCGAAGATTACATGAGGTTGAGTTGAAAGCTTTTAGGCCAGCAACTGGGCCTAAGTTACTTCCACGTCACCGGGTAGCGAGATTGCGCTTTGATCGTGAACATAGCAATTGGAATCTTATGCAATGGAGTAATATACTCTTTACCGATGAGTCCATTCACATTCACCAGACGGACGAAAACGAGTATGGAGACGAAATGGGGAACGATTCCAAGAATGTGCTTTTAGCCTTAGGCTGAGTCATAACGGAGGTTCCGTAATGGTATGGGCAGGCATATCAAGTGAAGCCTCTACGGAATTAGTGTTTATCAATGGGGGCTCACTGACTGCACAACGGTATATTGAGGAAGTTTTGGCATATCAGGTGGTTCCATTCGATCCATTTATTGGCGATAACTTTATCCTGATGCAGGACAACGCTAGACCTCATTCAGCGAGATGCGTCAGTGAATACTTGACAGAAGTTGGCATTGAAAAAATGAACTGGCCAGCATGTTCTCCGGACGCAAATCCTATAGAACATGTATGGGACATGTTAGGCAGACGTGTTAGAAGTCGTGCTATAGCACCAACCACACTAAATGAACTTCGTGTAGCTCTTCAAGAAGAATGGGAGAATATTCCTCAGAATGCAGTTCGTGAACTCATTAGTGGGATGCCACGCCGTATGCAAGCAATAATTAGGGCTAGAAGAGGAAATACCAAATACTTAAGTCTATTTTATGTGTTAAATTTTGTTTTCTGTACCTCTAAAGTTTGCTGTTGTTAACATAAATTTTACTGAGTATACATGTTTTTTTCCTTTATTTATGTCATTGTTTATTAAGTTTAGTTTAAGTAACATATTCTTGTCTTTTTATACCAGGAGGAAGTCCTTTGTTGGTAAAATATAAAAAGTGTAAACCAAAAGCCAAAATAATAAACAAATATAGCGTTTTTTTTGCACCTGAGTGTATTTCGCCCACTATAATACTCGACGTACTTTTTTAGATTCAAATTTTTCATTATTACTATTAATGCCAAATTCCCCCAATCACAAACTCCCACTAATAGTTTATATTGCTTAAGAGTGAAGAGCACAATGTTCATAACATCGGAAGTTGTAGGCGCCTCTAAACTGCTCGAGGTCTATAGAAATCGAAACGTCGTCTGAAAACGTGATGAACTCCCTATTGCTCTCATCAAAGAAGCAATCAACGCAACTCCAGAGGAGCTCGAAGGTAGAGAAGAGACCTGTCAGGAGGAAACGCATCCAGAGAACGGTGTAACTACTTCCGGGGGCAACCTGCCAGTCCCTAAATGTCATTCCGGTTGATAGATGTGTTATCTTTCAAATGAGGCGTTAACAGAGACGTTCTATTTCGAAATTTTACAGGGAACCTATTAAATTTTCAATCGTATGAAAAAGATGACAAATAATTATTCACATTATCAAATGGCAAGGCAAAAAAATAAATAATTACCTTCAAAATATTGTAGATATTTGCATTCAACGCTTTGAGGCTTGAATTGAACTAACTAAGTAATTTCTACTGTATGACGCAGAAAATATAGTAAGAACTCCCCACATCAGTCAGTAACATTCTGCCGAATGCTCAGTATCTCTGTATCTGTAGAGTAGGGAGGGTGAGTGTAGGCTCACAGCACTTAGGCCGCATGTGACCCATTGTACATCCTCCCGAGGAGTTGTCCTCCTAGGTCATCGTCCATCCTATCCTTCTAGGGAAGGTGGACAGGTCACTAGGAGACATCTCCTTTATATCGGCAGGTGTAGGTTAAGACTCACCGAACACACACTCTCTTATTGACGATAACTCCGGACACCCGCATAAGACATGCCTGACAGTTTCATCTTCCTGTTCACACATCCTGCATAGAGGTGTGTCCACTAGCCCCAGAGTATGGAGGTGTTTCCTTAGTTGACAGTGGCCAGTCAGAAATCCTACTGTTAAACGTAGATTTTTCCTGGTCATCGCCAAATATTTCTTCGGCGCCAACTTCCCAGGGTCGCCCAGGTTGATCCTGGCAAGACTGCATCCTTTCATTCCATCCCATCTCTTGAGGGATTGAGCATGGATGTAACGTTTGGCTAGTTCTGCAATTGTCGAAGTCGTTAGGCCGTAGGTGTCACTGGGTCCTAGAATTTTTAGTCCAGCGGCTTTCCTGGCTAAAGAATCGGCAATGCGATTCCCTTTACTTCTGTCATGCCCTTTAACCCACCTCAGGATAATATTGTTATCTGCCGAGGCGTTAGCTAAATCTTGGTTGCACTCTAGTACTAGCCTCGATATAACACGTTGTCTGTTCAAGGCTGATAGGGTTTGTCTACTATCAGTGCAAATTGTTATGTTTTTGTCAGAAATTCCTATTCTGGTTAGTTCTTTTGTGGTAATTGAGATACCAGCCAGTTCTGTTTGAACCACGCTGGCATTGTTTCCCATTCCCCACTTAATCTTAAGGCTTAGTGCTCTCGAGTAAACTCCATCTGTTTATATGCGTATTGCATTTGCAGCATCTGGCTCTGTGTTCTGTTTTATTTGTATTTTGTAGGGTTTGTTAAACAAAAACCTGGGTTCAATTGCATCATTGGCTGCCTGCAGCAGAGGTAACGCAGTAAGCGCTTCCTGCCATAGGCTTAACTTCAATTGGCCCACTCCTACTTCGGGGTTTACACCAGCCGTGCGCAATCGTACCATGGCCATTAACGCAACCTCCTTGACGTACAGGTCCAGAGGGGTCAGACCAGTAATTAGTTCTATTGCTGCGGTTGGTGTTGCCGCATGCTACGCACTAAACATTTTTCCACTGTTCGAAAACAGACAAAAAATGTGACGTGCAAGTAAAATTTTTCTGCTGCATAATTAGTGCGTGCGCATCTCAAACCACATTCGTGACATTATCTATATGATTCATTGTTATATCTATGATACTCTTCGAATTATAGCTTTGCAAATCCCGATGATTATTTTGTACTAACCCTGTAGAATGACCCACGCATGTCATTTACTTATTACAAAATAATCTTACCTTAAAAATGTTGTTGGCTCACAAGGTTGAACTAATAAAAGTGAAGTGGATACAATATTAAACGTAATGAAACGTGAACAAACGGTCGAATGAAATTTTAATTGAAATCTTCATCCCAAGAAAAGATTTATACTGCAAACGTCAAACGTGATGGCAAGCGATCGCGCAGATATAAACTCTCCCAACTAAATTACTATTGGATTAGGATAAGTCCCTTGCCGGTCAGTGTCGTACCTATAGCACAAAAATTATTCAGACAATGCCAAAAGCCAACAGAATTGTAAGACAACTAATGATACGCCTCTGTACACAAAGCATTTATATGTCCAGCAAGAGCAGTAACGTTGAAAATGAATTTCTGCGCATGGGGGCGGGCTCGCCGTCACCTTTGGCGCTTGCTATACATTGTCTTTCAGCGTCAGCACAGATAATAGTGTACAATTTTTGAAATAAGTTAATATGTAACTCTTGTATTCTCATATTAATTAGTTATAAGATATTCCTTTAGTTGCGGGTACCTAAATCAAATTCGATGAGATTAATAGAGCTTTGGAGTAATAGTGACAAATTACATTTAAAATGGCAATTGTCCAAAACGATATTTGATAAACGGTTAACTAATTTCGAAACATTTGGTTCGGATCGGAATTTTATCTTAGCAAAAGAAGCACGTGTCATAAATCATGACGATATTAAATGTGTTTGTAAAGTAAGGTTGATAAATATTATAACTGGTTAAGACAGTCGAACTAAGCAGTTAAATATATCAATTAAGTCAGCTACTAAATTTTCGTACGTGGAGTTTTAATTTTAAACGTCAACGTTAAATAGGACAACGTTGTGAAGTTACTTTTCCGAATATATAAACAAAAGTTTTTGAGATACCGTACGTTAAAGTTGAAAAATATAATATTTCGTTGATATAGGAGACGCATATTTTATCATAATTATTTTGCACTATTGTTAATCATTATTCAGGGGCATTAGACTGATTTTTGAGTCAAAATATTATTGGTTCCAGGGTGCGTTTAAAATATTGTGGAAAGCAGCAAGCAGCTAACGTTCTAAAATAGTAATCGTCTGCTAAGGCCCTATATATTAAAATGTCGATAAACACAAACCGAAAATAAATACAGTATAGTTATATTTTTATGGCTGCATTTTTTTTGTGCCAGTTGAAGATTCGTAAGTTTTTGGAAAATAAAAATTAATTTAGTTTGTTTTAGCATCGATATATGAACCGCCTAATATGTACAAAAGTACCCCCAATGTCCAATCCAGTAATTTATTGGAAACTATAGATTAGAGTGTATAAAAGAGACGAGAATTTTTATTGGCGCTATTAGAGGTGAATTTGATAAACTGCGAAAGACTACTTTTCCAAGGTTTATTACCGTCGCCACCACGACGCCCGGCGTCGCGTGGTTTCGATAATTGCGTTTTCGAGAGATGAATGTTTATTTTATATATTTGAATACAGAGTTTATTAAGTTAGTTACACCTATTCACATATTGTTGTTACAATTGCAACACTGTTTAAAATTGTAGTTAAAATGCAGAACGAGCTAAAAAGTGAAAAATATTTTTCCTACAACCACTATGCAAAACACGTTTTTCTACACAAATTTTTATACGCAAAGCAGGTCTTTTCTTAATTCTTTTGATAACCGTTGGAAGAGTAATGCGAAAAGTACACGCTATGGCACTTTTCCGCACCAAAATGTCAAACAAAGCTACCTATGACCTGTCAACTCTTTTGACAATTCAACCTAGTTTTTTCTGTTCAAAGTTTAAATAATATAACTATTTAAATTACTGTATTTCTTTCATTTATAAATGTGGTGGTAGAAAAAATATTGTGTACAACTTGTACGCGAATCACTTTTCGCACTAGTTATACAAACTGATATTTCAATTTTATACTTGAGCTAGAAAAAACATTAGATAACTTTCAACACTATTTCATATTTTTCAAAGTATCCATCACGAAAAGAAAAGCCTTTTTTATCATTTTGAACCAATTCTGGATCCAGTTTTTGAAAGCGTTGACTGCATCTTCTGTGGTTTGGAAGCTGCGACCACGCAGTTTATTCTTGATTTATTGAGAAGTAAAAAAGCCGTTAGGACTGTATGAAAGATAGTTCAACAATTCGATGTTTTCTTGCTTTAAAAAATAGTTTTCGAGCTATGTGGGAAATTGCATTGTCCTGGTGGAGGACCAATCGTAGTTGGGAGATGATTTTTAGAAACTCAGCAATTACTTCCACAGATAAGATAGATAGTTTGGCAAGTTTATCTGAAGCTACGGGGCATCGGTAAGAGGCGAGGAAACATGGCGGTACAAATGGCGTACGGTACCTATTTTACCAAGTAAAACTGAAAATACTAAGGTCACTGACAACAGCCACTGGATAAATCAATATCAGTCAATTGAGGAAGTGAGAGGGAAGAACACACCCACGCGCTTGCCAATAAGAAGTCAGCTGGTCAGGCCTTTCAATAAAAATCACCAATTATATAATTCGGGGTGTGGTAATTATGGTTTTCCTACAACGCTGCCAGAGCTTGAAGAAGCCCATAACAAATTTGGAAGAGTGTTCATCTTTTAATATTCATAAATTGAAAAAATAATGTTAATAGAAAAAATCCAAGGAAACATCCCAGGTAACACAGACCTCTCCGTGAGATCCCTGGGAGGTTATAATTATGATCTTATTCGAACTCCTATTGCGAGGTTCCGGTGATCGGTATGTGCTGTAGCTAAGCGAAATTCTCACTTGTTGTCTCCAGGAGAAATTGCGAGTTCTTAAAGTTATCTCGAACGTAACTTGAATAAGAAATTCTTATTGCGAGTTCCTAAAGTTATCTCACACATATTCAATATAGAATATCTTGCACTACTCTCAATGCGAACTCTTGAAGACCTCGCCAGAAGCATTGCATGCGAATATTACAAACTCGCCAGAGGAACTGCCTGCGATGATCACACAACGAGCTCCCAGAGACGTCGATATGAGCGATAAATGAGAATTTCCCAAAGTAGTAGTAGTAACAAGATGTCACAGAGAACTCGCCAGGGTGTATTGTTCGGGAATTTCCACGTGAGATATCTCCAAGACTTCGCTGAGCTTATCCCGGCGGCGGACATTTGGAGGAGATATAGAGCTCTCAACAACCTCTCGGAGAGGTGACAAAAGTTGTCACAATTTCTTAAAAAGAGATCGCGGGGATATATTTAGGACCTCTTTGTGTTGTCTGGGATGCACATTGAAGAATTAACGTTTAATCATATTGTTAATATTGTTAATAATAAAAAGTCCCTTTTCTAATTATTATCAGTACATACTTAGCACTTTAGCTTTTTCATAGTTAAACGTGGCAATATCGAATGTTTTCGACTGCATTCCTTTCACGGTTTCAGATAAAATTGCCAAAGTATACATAGGCACCACATTGAGAGCAGTAAGCTCTTATAGCCGTCACCTTGAGAGCAGTAAGCACTGATAGGCGCCAGCTTGAGAGCAATAAGTTCTGATAGGCGCCACCTTGAGAGCAGTAAGATCAACCAGCTATGACAGATGCAAACAGACGGGAAAGATGATTCCTGTATTTTTAGAATATTTTTCGTTAAATTTAAAATGATTGCAATTTTACCTTAATTGCAAAATGGCATTTATGGTCATGTAGACCGGTTATATAAACATGCCAAGTGGTAGAAAAAGTTTGGGTACCTTTGACATTCTTCTAGCTTTCCGTGGTCTTTTAAATGTTCATTTTCCAAATAATATCATTTCAAATTTACGGCACAAGCTTTGCTACTTTTTCCCAGAGGTGTATTCAATAAGACAACGTCTTATTCTATTTTAATCCCTTCATAGCCGGTCATAACTATTATAATTGCTAGTTACTGCGTCTCCGTCATTCATTATGCGAAACCTAATTACACTAACACTAACCAAAACTAATTATCACCAGGTAAAACATCACAATAGTGTTTTGTTCATAAACGCGAAAATTATGAGAGACATTAATTACTGACATTGCTTCCAAGTCCCACGTGTCTAATTTAATAACTTTAAATATATAGAGCGTTCGGTTTGCTAATGGTTACAAGATGGTGACCCAATATTAGGACAATCTGTAACTGTCGTTAGTTTGGATATTCTTGTTTGTTGTTTTTTTTTAAACGCGACTGGAAAGTGTGCCAAATGACAGGTACAAAACAGTTGAAAAAAGACCCACGCAAAAGCAAAAATTTCACAGAACGTTTCTTAATTTTAACTGCACTTTATACAGTGTTAAAGCAGGAAATATGGAAAAAATGTTGATGGACTGTATCTACACTCACCGGCACGAAAAACGGAGCAGTTGAATTTTTTTTGAACAAACTTCAAATTTTAATGCTTGGTGATGTTTTATTATTATAATATCTTACACACAAATAAAATAACATGTTTAAAATATTTTTTAACAACAATTGAACCTTTATTTGAAGAAAAAAAAGTGTTCCGAACAATTTAAAAAACGAGAACAAAAAACTTTTTTTAACAATACAAAAAACCAGAACGAAAATAAATTTTTTATGTGTCATAAAGACTTTAAATTATTCAAAACTGAAACGACTTGCTATCCCAAACTTTGAAGCCGTATTATTAATAACGGGAGTTGCCCCCACGTGCTCGAATTAATGCCTGTATCCTTCTTGGCATGCCTAAAATCAAGTGCCGAAT
Organism: Galerucella calmariensis; assembly: GCA_910591675.1. Lineage (NCBI taxonomy): Eukaryota > Metazoa > Arthropoda > Insecta > Coleoptera > Chrysomelidae > Galerucella > Galerucella calmariensis. The sequence continues at coordinate 29,424 of CAJUYG010001830.1, read as the reverse complement.
GTCCGCTTGTGTTCCCATTCCTCTAAAAGAGCTTGTCGCAGCTGATTTAAAGTTAAAGAAGCAGGAACACGACTTCGCATTCTTCGCCCAAGCATGTTCCGAACATGTTCTATGGGGTTGGTACCTGGGCTTAACGCTGGCCAGTTCATAAAAGGAATGTTTACCTCGTTTAAATATTGTTGAGTGATTCTCGCAGTATGAGGTCTTGCGTTATCATGCATAAGAAGAAAGTCATTTCCAATAAAATCAACATAAGGGACAACAAAATCTTGGAGAACATCCTCAATGTACCTGGCAGCAGTTAAGGAGCCTCTCGGAAGGATGTACAATTCTGTCTATGGCTGAAGGTACATTCAGCAAAACGCTCGTGTGGCCTTCGCCATACTCTCTCACGGCCATCTGGAGACCGTAAGCTAAATCTGGACTCGTCAGTAAATAAAACGTGCCCCCATTCATTTTCACCCCAGTGCTCATGAATTTTGGCGAGCTGAAGTCGTGCAACACGATGATGCCTAAGACGTTCTGGGTCTGTCGCAAGTCTACGACTGGTTAGGTTGCCTTCCCTGAGTCTTCGCCTAACTGTCCGCTCGCTTACATTAGTTTGCCGGACGTACTGAAGTTGATTTCTGATTTCAACAGCTGTAGCATGACGATTTCGTAGACTTTGTAAGGTGATAAAACGATCATCACGAGCGCTAGTTCTGCGTTGAGGACCAGTTCCAGGTCGTCTATTGTAAGCTCCAGTTTCCAAAAAACGTGTAAAAATACGGTGCTATTGGATACATTATACTGTCGGGCAACATATCGTTCACTCCTCCCATCTTGAAGCAACGCAACAATAGCAGCCGCTGTTTCGGGATTAACAGACATATTTTTTAGATTAAATAAATGTATCACTATAGATTAAATAAACGCAGCACAAATTTAACACGTATCTGTCACGTTGGATCTGTCACATTTCTCAAAATTTATCTATGGGGTTTATTATTTTAACTCAAATAAACGTTTTTACTTCAAATAGAGTTTCAATTGTTATTAAAAAATATTTTAAACATGCTATTTTATTTGTGTGTAAGATATTATAATAATAAAACATCACAAAGTATTAAAATTTGAAGTTTGTTTAAAAAAATTCAACTGCTCCGTTTTTCGTGCCGGTGGTTTCATAGATTTAATAAAACGCAAAAAGAGAAAAAGAAAAAACTAGAAGGCTCCTACCTGATGGAGCTATATTTACTGTCCGTATCCAGGCGCCTGGAATCGTTGAGGATATGTTCTGGCACACTTTAATCACTCCATTCTTTTTGTGATATTTCACCGAAAGCGTTCGTTTACCGTAGCTGCTTGATATACTGGCCATTGGGCATGTCGACGTTTTCCTCAAACACGCGCCAATGATGTGTTACGCGACAAAAATGTAAAACTCAAGTTTCCTTAACATACAGAGTGACCCATTTTGTTTGGAAGCACCCCTGTAAAATCCGCATTTAACCACCGATTTCGTTTTAATTTCTTTTGTTAGATTCAGTATCAAAAACAGCATTTTTCCACAAACTTTCATAGCTTAATTACTATTTTCAAGGTCCTTTATGTTAATTTTCTTTGCCAAAAAAGACAAAAGTACATTAGGCAATTTAGGAATCACAAATGTAAACTACCTGTCCACCTTCCTGAGAAGGACAGGATGGACAATGGCCTATGAGGACAACTCCTCGGGAGGATGTACAATGGATCACATGTGGCCTAAGTGCTGTGAGTCTACACACTCACCCTCCCTACTCTACAGATACAGATGTAAACTACCAAAATTTTATGAAAAAATGTCCATTAACGACAAAGTTATTACAACATGTATTATATTAAATTGAAATTATATCTTAGTTTCCCACTTTCAGATTGGAAAGTTATAGCGATAAGGTGTTATGTTCTTCGGAAATTTCTGCAGTATTCAAAGTATTTTGTCTCAATAAGAAAAAAAAACTAGAGATAGGATTTTAATGGTAATTTTGCAATGGAATTCTGAGGTATTAGTTCATTTTGAAAAAGAGGTATCTAACCCAAAATTTAAACAATAACCTAGAGCTAGATCTCCCTCACACCAGTTATTCACATTAATATTTTTTACTTTGCTCCAGAAATACGTTCGTCTTTGGTATCTGCACACCAGCATTCTCTTATTACGAACATTATTTCCCCCAGCATAAACAATTCCGAACATTAAATTGTAAATGTGAAATTTACCTCTAAAAGCTACATTCTCAACCAAAGACAAAACCGCCTATTATATTTATGTTTAATTAACCTTCAAGATGGCGCACTTTACGAAGTATATACTTTAACTACGAATGAGAACTAGGTAAGTACATAATAGATTATAACAGTGTAAGTTACTCGTCTGCCATTGAGCCCTGCGTTAAGGGATGGAATACAGGATTGTATTCGAGGAATTGTTAACAATAATAAGTACTCGTATAATTTGTCATTGTGTCATCTTAAATATTCTAGCAAAAAACATCTTGGCACTTGAACCTCAGATTCGCGAAAAGACAACCCTTGGCTACGCGTATAGAAAAGTCTCCTACTATTCTGTTCCTGAAGACTGTCTTATAAGGTCTGTTCTCACAAGCATCACAGACAGTCTTTGATAATCCGGATTCGGCGCAAAGACCCTAAAACGTTCTCGGGATAACGCTTCAGGATCTTTGCGCCGAATCCGGATTGTCAAAGACTGTCTGTGATGCTTGTGAGAACAGACCTATAGACTAGTATTCCCATGATACCTGTAGGATTCAATGTAGGAGAGTCTCCCAGATGTTTTGTCCTAAGATTATGTACTGCCATGCATCATGGACGCTTCTTCTTCTATTCCACATAATCTACATTCTTCTTGCTTGTGGTTTGAGCTTGTTAAGGATCTGATCCAGTACAGTTAAGACACCTGTCAAAACTCAGTGTAGTTGTACTCTGGCTTATGAATTCTTTTGATCCCGCTCCTTCTAGACTTATCTTAGAGACGCTCGATTGACTGTGTAGATGTACGCATATTTCCAAATGCACAAAACAGGTTTATAGGTAGCGAAACAGACTGCTGATGAACACTTGAGGTTACAGTATTCCAGGGATCACTTTTGACATAAGCCCTCAGGCTCTGGTGTAGGTGTCTACAGTCGCCGATTAGGATAAAAATATCAGCCTGCCTCTTCTATGCAACTGGAAGTTTTACTTGCATATTTTGAGGGTAAGAAAGATCTAAAGGTTTCCACATTATGGACACTTTACTCAATGTTAAGGTCTGAACTATATCTGAAAAGGAATATTGATATTAAAAAGATACAAATTTGGTAGCATAATATATTAAAAGGCAAGCGGGCGGGTACAGTGCTAAAATGTCAAAAGTTTTTATTAAAGAAGATTTTGCCAAATTTTTAGTGGAAGCTGATGACAAAGAATACTTAATGGCTAAGGTTGCAATGATAATTGGAATGGCAGGAGCATGCAGAAAAGCAGAATTAACATTTCTTCCAGTTGAAAATGTTATAGACGAAGGAAGCCATTTTCGTGCTGATATTTCACCTTCAAAAACAAAAGTTATACGGCAGTTTGCAATTACCACTGGAAACATTGAAAATACGAATCTTGTTGAAATATTAAGAAAATATATTAAGTTGCGTCCCCAGGTTCTTAAACACAACAGATTTTTTGTAAAATATGCGAATGGAAAATGTACCAGAAATCCTGTGGGAATTAACACATTTAGCAGTCTGCCAAAAGTTATTGCACAATTTCCTGGTCTTTCAAATCCTGTTCTATATACTGGCCACTGCTTCAGAAGAAGCTCTGCCACTTTCCTAGCAGACAGTGGCGCTGATATTTTAGAATTAAAGAGGCATGGAGGCTGGAAATCTACCACTGTTGCGGAGGGATATGTTGAAAATTCGATGGATAATAAAAAACTTATAGCGCAAGAAATATTTGGTGAAACATCTAATGCAATGTGCGCAGCTTCCCAAATAACAGCAAGTTCGAGCAATGAAATAAATATGTCGTCGGGAATTAATTTGAATAATTGCAATAATTGTGTTATCATTATTTATAATAATTAATTTATTTATAATTTATGTTTTTAACTTGTATTATAACAGTTTAATAAATAGAATAATTCCTTTTGTCACTAATTTTGAAATACATTTTTCGTCACCAATTGCATAAAATTTTACTTTATGCAACAAGTTACAAAAAGTAAGACGTTTCATAATGTCAATCAGTTTTAAAAAGTGTCACTTTATATGTCAAAAATAGAAAAAACCTATTTTTTCAATGTAAATATATGCAATTGCACATTTCAACGTAGTTTTCAGTTCTAAAAAATTGATATCTGATGATTTTATTTCAGGTTTTAGAACATGCAGAGCTTTTTATAAAGAATCAGATTTTCTCCTGAAATTGATAATAAAAAAGTTTTAAGTATATAGTGCCAACTTACGAGGACACAGTATAGAATTCCTTAGCAGGCTGTCTTTGTCTGGAAGATGATGGAACAACAGAGCATATACTTTGTGCCTGTCCGCATCAGGATTCTGATGTTTCGGCAGGTCTAGTCTATGTACTTTTTTTTTAAACACAATATTACTAAATATAGATATTTAATGTGAATATTTAGGTTGAAAGTGACAAATTGAGAAGTTCAACCCTGCATGAGGGAGAAAAGAGGTTAATTGAAAGCCATCCACCTCTATTATACGTTCCACCTGAAAGTACATAAAGCGGTGTGGTGGAAACTTATCCGGCGAAAGGAGAAGAGAACATTAACTAACGCTGGTGTGGATTATCTTAATGTGGAATCGGATTCGAAAATCGCGTCTCGAGTATTGTCGACTGAAAATTGCTAGATACTGAAATGGAGGATATGTCACAAGGGTAATTATGCAACTTAGAGAAATTCCAATACTGTAAAATTAATGACGAACCTATCACGATGTAACGATATAATTTACGTCAATAATTTGAGATCAGAAATTTGAAATATTTATTATTGTTAAAGATTTCAACTATTCTCGTTTTATTCATTTTCATAGTACCTAGACAAGCCGTATTAGCCTTGAACAGACAACGTGTTATATCGGAGCTAGTACTAAAGTGCCACCAAGAGCTAACGCCTCAGCAGATAACAATACTATCCTGAGGTGGGTTAAAGGGCACGACAAGAGTAAAGGTAATCGCAATGCCAATTCTTCAGCCAGGGAAGCGGCTAGACTAAAAAATTTAGGACCCAGTGACACCTACGACTTCGACAATTGCGGAACTAGCCAAACGTTATTCCCATGCTCAATCCCTTAAGAGATGGGATGGAATCAAAGGGTGTAGTCTTGCTAGCATCACCCTGGGCGTACCTGGGAAGCTGGCGCCGAAAAAATATTTGAAGATGAGCAGGAAAAACCTACGTTTAACAGTAGGATTTCTGACTGGCCACTGTCAACTAAGGAAACACCTTCATACTATGGGGCTAGTGGACACACCTATATGCAGGATGTGTGAACAGGAAGATGAAACTGTCAGAAGGCATATCTTATTCGAGTGTCTGGAGTTATCGTCAATAAGAGAGTGTGTGTTCGGTGAGTCTTGGCGTACATCTGCCGATATAAAGGAGATGTCTCCTAGTGACCTATCCACCTTCCTGGGAAGGAGGACAACTCCTCGGGAGGATGTACAATGGGTCACATGTGATCTAAGTGCTGTGAGCCTACTCTCACCCTCCCTACTCTACAGATATTCATTTTTGAATCCGTGTGATTGGTTCAACACTTTTACAATTTAAGAACCCATTCATAGTTACCCTACTAGAAGAAAGAAGAAGAAGAACTCAAGATCGTTGGTTTACATCCCTTTCCATTCTGGCATGGACAGGAATGAGAATATTTTTATTTTTATATTTTCAAATTATTTCGATCAAATTCTCTTCCTCTTATTAATTTGTATCGTACGCCTTTTGTGAATGGAAATTCTCACAAATAAATAAACGCTTCAATGAAAATTCTATGGTACTTCTATGATATAAACATTTTTATAAATAAATTACTCCCCTTTAAATAAATCGTACACTCATGATATGGAAGTTTTAACGAACGAATTAATATCCCTGCGAAGTAGGGGTGGGTCGCTATACCTTGTTTTTAAACTAGGAGGAGCATTTTAAAAAACCTCACACCACTACAAGTTACTAGATAAATGGGTGTTCCGAAAGGGTAGTCTTCAGACTTTTCGAACTTATTGACAATTATATGACATATGTATTATATTGCTCGCAGGTGTCGTGTCCAATGAGGGATCAATGCAAGTCTATAATTTGAATCATCATTGGCCACAGGCCATGGCGAAAGTTGTTGCCAAATGTCTTATTATTGTGAACAAAATGCATAAGCACAGCACACCCTCTAGCAGTTTAACACTCATCTACAATTTGTATCCAAGTTATAATATCGTGCCCGGCCGTTTGAGAGCGCATTAGTAGCGTGACGTTGCAGAATTGCCCAATCGGAGGACGGAGGGAACGTCACGTGAACTGTCAATTATTGAAGGTTACAAAATGGTTATCACCCGTCAACTTTTCAGTTGTGTTTGGTTGTGTTTATTTGTTTCGCCTGTGCTTTCAAGTTTCAAATTCTCCGTGGTGGAACTGTTTTTCCGAGATTTTTATATGTATGTATTTATTTATAATATATATTTTATGTATATATATATTTAATATAAAATGATGAACAACTTCGAAGTTTTCTTTCAAGTTTCCAAAAATATTATTGAGATTTGTAACGTAAATAATACATTATTTTTAGGATGTAACTATAAACTATATACTACGTAGAATTATACTTATAGATCTCACTGTATATTCATCTTATTTCATTTTTTGAAAAATAGTTAACAACAATAGCCAGTTTGTCGAATTTAAGGTAAAGACACTCCTGTATTTTGTTTATTTCTTGGTGTAGATATTGGAATTTTTTACAGTCATTTGAGTGTGAAAAAATATGTGCACTTTGAAATAATTCAGGGATATCCATCTTATATTTAATATTTAAATATCCCGCCCTTATGCCCGATTTCACCAACCGTCTCGTAAAGTTAGGTAATATCCAAGTCAAATTTAGGAATTTCTAAATGCGCGTGGTCTAACGTAAATTGCGTTTAGAAATTCCTAAATTCGACTTGGATATTACCTAACTTTACGAGACAGTTGGTGAAATCGAGCATTAGTTATTTCATATTTCCCGCTCTTTTAGTTATTCTTCTTCTTGCTCCTTTTTGAGCTATATTCTGAGGGATAATTTACCCTTTTCTTGTATGTCACAGATTTCTTTAGTTCTGTGCTCCATGTATAGGTAATATCGCAGCGCGCGGCTGGCGCGGCGGATGGTCTCAATACTAATATATTAGATCTGAGATTTAGTAAAGGAGTTAGCCTGCTAGAGGGTGTGCTGTGATCATAAGTAATCCATGTCAAATTGGATGATATAAATATGTACAAAAAAGCTACTGTATGCTTAAATTATTCTCTATTCACATTTAAGCACGAACTAGAGAAGTCAACAGAAGTATTGGTATCGAAAAATACCATAATAATGTACTGTAATGTGAGTAAAACTTTACAATAATAAAATTTTACTTAAAAATTCATATTATTAACTAGAAAAAACAGGCATAGATTTTGTTTATCAAACTGAATAAATGATAAAAACAGAACTTAACTTAGTTGGAATATAATACTTAGTTAAAAATAAAACAACAAACGTGAAAAATATGTACCCAATAAAGATTGAGGTCATAATATTTTCAAAAAAGTATCAACCTTTAACCAATCACTAGGCTGCAGAAATGCCAACTTAAATTGAAATCGCTCCTCTTAGTTTAAAAACAAGGTATAGTGTTAAATAATTATTAGGATGTTGACATTATCCGAAATAATGGATTTATTCCGTTTACTGTATTCAAAATTACTTGTTAGATGACGAAGCAAATCAACATGTGATTTAAAAAAAAACGACGAGTCGAGAATTGAGAGTGATCGAGAATTCTGCTAAAGTTCGCATAATAAATCAATATCTGCATATGTGAGTTTCAGTTGTTATGAGATTATTCGCTAAACCTGTTACATTTATCATCTCGTTCACCGATGCTGCAACTTCCTTTTCCATTTTATTTCTCTGGTCGATTTGCGGACTTGTTAACCGCGGTGTTGATATTTCAGGATTATAGACGTTAATAAAGGGGTTATAAATCGAGTTATCTTTTTATTGACAAACGTATAATCAATATTACCCAAAATGACCTTATTGTTTTTTTAAATATTTTTTAAATACTTGGTTTATTTTCGAAGCATCGTGATGTTTGAAAATAAAAACTAACTTGAGAGAAATCAGGACAAACAAACAAAAAATAATAATGTAAATATTACAATAAGTAATATAATAATAATTTTGGTAAAAAGGATCACTGATCAGTGAAACTTTTCTTTCTCAGAAGCCTTTACAAAAAAAGAAAAAGAAAAAAAAGGAACATACCTACTATCTAAATAGACAATACACTCAAGTACTACGTTATAAGGCTACAAGAGTATAGTTTTAGGGTAGATTTGTACATTGGTCATTAAAAATAAATTTGGTTACTCTTTTTTTGAATAGTGAGATAGGCAATTCTTTTAATTCGTCCGGTAGAAGGTTATAATGTTTCGAGATCTGATAAGTGAAATAATTTTCAAATTGAGTTGTGATGTATGATGTATGGGCAATGGAATTGATTATCGTATTATGGCATAGAAAGATTCTCTGTTGGTGCAAAAGGGTTCCTTACCATTATCTATAAAATATACACAAACACCTTCAAGTTTGAAAACGTTAAACTATCCTGGAGCAATAGGATGCTGTGAGATATTCAGCGAATAAGCATCTACGTATAGTCTAGGACTAATTATGAACAAAATAATAGAGTTTTAATGAAGTCTCAAAAGCTAAATTTCAAATAGTCAAACACAGGAAGATTATAGCTAATGTTATTCATTTTATGAGAAAAGAGGCTTTTATTTATCAACCATTGAAAGACTTTCAGAAAGTTCAGGACCGTGATGTATTGGCAACGGGTGTCAGTTTAAGCAGTGTTCAAAAAATTGTTTGTGAAATGCTCTGTATCTGTACTTAGGCCACGTGTGACCCATTGTACTTCCCGAGGAGTTATCCTCCTAGGTCATCGTCCATCCTGTCCTTCCCAGGAGGCTGGACAGTTCACTAGGAGACATCTCCTTCATATCGGCATGTGTAGGCCAAGACTCACTGACCACACACTCTCTGATCGACGATAACTCCGGACACTCGCATAAGACATGTCTGACAGTTTCATCTTCCTGTTCACATATCCTGCATGGAGGTGTGTCCACTAGCCCCATAGTATGGAGGCGTTTCCTTAGTTAAAAGTGGCCAGTCAGAAATCCTACTGTTAAACGTAGGTTTTTCCTGGTCATCGCCAAATATTTCCTCGGCGCTAGCTTCCCAGGGTCTCCCAGGGTGATCCTAGCAAGACTGTATTCTTT
>CAJUYG010001829.1:31864-47896 GCA_910591675.1 Galerucella calmariensis | reverse complement strand
GGCAAGTTTTAGTGACTACCAATAAAGTTTTTAGCGATATATCAACAAATGCTTGATTGTCTGTCTCGATAATAAATGAATTTCCTAATAAGAAAAAACGAAGTTTTTTGTACACAATAAAGTATGCTCGAGAGCTCTAATTCGCATACAGAATAATTTCTTTCTGCCTTTTTAGTTTTCCTCGAAACAAACGAAATTGGTACCTCTATATTATTTTGTATTTGAGTGAGAACTCCTGCAAATCTATCAAGAGATGCGTCAGTTTTTAATGTGAAAGGTATTTCATATTGAGGATGATAGAGTTGTATATTTTGCAAAAATGTTTGTTTTATTTCATTAAATGCCAATTCTCTTCTTTCATCCCACATCCATTTTAGATTTTTACATAGTAGTTCCATCAAAGGTAATTCTAAAGTTGTTAAGTCTGGAATTAATCTTTTAAAATATTGAATGGTTCCCATGAAACTACGTAGTGTTTTTAAATTTATTGGCCTAGGAAAGTTTTGAATAATTTTAGTTCTTTCAGGATCAATTGTGATACCTGTAGTGTCTAAAATGTATCCTAAATATTTTATTTTTGTTTTAAAGAAATGACATTTGTCAATGTTTATTTTAAGACCTGCTTGATCAAGTGTTTTTAATATTATATTCATATGTTCTAAGTGCTGTTCATAGCTGTTTGAAAAAATTACAATATCATCCACATAATGCAATGTAAAGTCTTCATATGGATGTAAGATTTTATTAAGAGCTTTCAATAGTGCACTAGTACTAGAATTGAGACCAAATGGAGTGACTTTGAATTGATATACAAAACCATTTATAATAAAACCAGTATATTTTCTACTGTCTGGATGAAGAGGAATAAGCCAAAATGAGTGTAAGAGATCTAGCTGACTGAAAACTTTTGCATTTGTAATTCTACCTAAGATAGCTTCAATTGTTTGTGGAGATTCATACTCAGGAGTAGTACATTGATTCAAATTGCGTGCATCTAAACAAATTCTAATGTTATCTTTTGGATTTTTCTTTTGAACAATTACTATAGGATTAATAAAAGATGTATTACTGTATTCTATAATGTTGTCAGTTAATAATTTGTCCGTAGCTTTATTGACTTGAGGTCTGAGTTTATAAGGAATAGGATAAGTTTTGCTTTCAAAATTCTCAATATTTTTGTTTATTTTAATTTTATGAACGTATTCTTCTGCGACTCTTGCTTCTTCCTTGACTAAACCTTCATACTTTATCAATAACTTCATAATATCCTCTCGATAACCATCATCACAATTAATTTCCATCCCATTAATATAATTTATTATTATTTCATTTTTCCTACTGCCATTATTTCCATATCCATAACCATATTTCTTATCTTCATAATTCTTTCGCTTTATATTTTCTGTTTCTTCTGTAATTTCCATATTACATTCTTCTTCCGACTTCTGTACTCCTTTTTCTTCCCTATCTTTATAAAATTGTATTTCTATTCCTTTAAAACTAATCATTTCTTTTTCATAATCAATAATTGCCTCATTTTTATCAAGTTCATCAGAACCTATTAATACATCAAATTCTATATGATCAACAATTAATAATTGCATGTTAATACTACTATCTAAAATATTAAACTGTATTACTACTGCTTTATTTACCTCCATGATTTTTTTTGAATTTATTCCTACTAAATTTACCTTAGGAATCCTAATAATATTTTTTTGTAAAATTGGCAATTGTTCCACTATTCTTTTATGAATAAATGATGCAGCTGACCCGGTGTCCACTACCGATAAAATTGTTTTATTGTGTATTTGACCTTTTATTGAAATTAAATTATTGTTAGTTTTTATGTCTAATTCGTCCTCCAATAGAAATTCTTTGGGATGACAGTAGACATATCCTATTTCATGTACACCGTGGCTTATTGAAAATTTTGATTGGTTTGTGAAGACTCATATGTATGATTTATGGACTCCGAAGATCTAGTTCGTTCTAAATGTTTAAATTGTTCATTATTTGTATGATTTTGCTCGCGTTCATGACTCTGCGATCGTTGTATGCAATTTACCCTTCTGGTATTTTCGTGATTTTGAAAGTTTTGATTTCTTCTAATGTTTCCATCAGAATTCCTTCTTTCCCTATTATAATTTCCGTTTTGATTAGCATTAGAATTATGATATCTCTGATTTTGTTGATTAATGCGGCGATTGTAGGTATTATTAGAATTAGGATCATAATTACGATTATTATCGTACCTATTATTGTTAACAGGATAATTAGAGAAGTGTTTATTGTTATTATTATTGTTTTGTCTGTAGTTATTATTGTAGTTATTGTTATTATTTCTATTGTTATTATTATTATATTTATTGTTATTGTAATTTGTATTCTTGTTTTGGTGATTAGAAAAATTAAAATTTTGTTGAGTTTCTTTGTTTAGTGTATTTGTTTTAATTACGTTTCTTTCAATACGATTTATGTAGTTGGTTAGTTGTTCAAAAGATTTTATATTTTGAATGGCTATAGTTTCGGCTATTGTAGTTTTGAATTGCCTAGATATTAAAATGATAAGCTCTGCTTCTCCTATATGTGGTTCTAAAAATTGTGCTTGCGAAAATAGATTTAAAGCATAATTATACATACTAGAGTTTTTGTTGTGATCAAACTTACCAGAGCATAATCTTTCTCGAAACAATGATTGATTACTTTCTCCCCAATATGTTCGGAGAAAAAGTGCTTCAAAATCATTAAAATTGTTTATATGATTTTCATAGCCATTAAACCAAGTCAGAGCCTGATCAGTTAAATTGCTGCGAATAAACTCCTTCCAATCGTCAAAATTATTAAAATGTTTACCTCTGTTTTTCAAAGTTCTTAGAAATACCTTAGGATGTAATTGTTTAATTGAGCCAGAGAATTTATTAGTGCTACCACTCGAATTACTAAGAATGGAATATAATTGGTTTAAACCAGGTATACAATTAGAATTATTGGAAAGAGAGGCTTTCTGTTTTAATTCTTCCATTTGTTTCTGTATTTTCTTTTCCTTGTTATTTTGTAATTCTTGTAAATATAGTTCTTGTTCTCTTATCCTTTCTTCCCATTGTTTCTTTTCTTGATTATTGTTTCCTTGATAGTTCCAATTTCGATCATTTATGTTTTTCTCAAAAATTTCATTTATTCTTTGTTGATTTTCTTGGTTTTCTTTTATTTTTCTTTCTAGTTCCCTTTTTAATTGAAATAAATTCTGCTCAGTTATTCCCATGTTTTCAGCGAATCCTAATTCGATATTCTTTTCAAATTCTCCTGAATTCTTCTCATTTGATATGACCCTTCTTGCAAATTCATCCCATCTTTTTTAGCTGTTTCAGTAATTTCTTCTTTGGCCTGTTCCATTTTCTTATTGATTTGTTCTTGAATTTGTGTATTTAATTCCTTTTCCATTTTTTCCCACTTTTCTTTTTGTAATTTCAATTCTTCTTCAATTTTCTCCATTTTGTTGTCTAGTTTTGTGAATTGTTGTTTAAAATCTTGTTTTTGTTGTTCCATATTTTTGTCTATTTTATTAAATTGTGTTTTTTGTTCTGTACTCATAGTTAGGAATAATTGTGTTATTGCCTCCATAGTTATTGGTTCATTTCCTTTTGGTTTTGCTTCTTCTTGTTTTTCTGTCTCCTTTTCTTCATCTTCTTTGTCTCCTTGACCTTTTTCTTCTGTTATTGTGTGTATTTCAAACTCATAAATTTCCGGATCTTGATTTTCCTGTCTCAACGCTTCCCTAAGACGACCCTGTAAGGTTAGTTTTAAGCCTACCGTAGAAAGTTCTCTCTTTCAAGTTGTTTTTTCAATTCATCCATTTTTAAATTATTCAATTTTTTAGATTCCATTTTTAGTTTTGTGGTTCTTTTTATTTTGAATATCTGTATTTCTAACTCTTACTATGCCTCTAATTGTCCTTAAAATAAATGCACCACGTTGGGCCTGCCAATTATGTTAAATTTTTATAATCTTGGTAAAATAAATATATGTTTAATAGATTTTGTTCAATGAATTTTTATTTTATTTTTACTTTAAATATAATTACTGATTACTGTTATTTCAGAAGCTTATTAGCTTTGGGCTCTTTTAACTTACTTCAATACCTCGGCTACAGCTCAATAGAGGGCATGGACTTTTCAATTGAATTTAATAATAATTTTAATTTATTAATAATTTCAAAAACACACAGGATTATGAGTAAGGCCTTTATTTTCCGCAAAATATTTTAAGGATAATCAAATAAGCATGGCATTTAAATTAGTAAACAATTTAATTACTTCAACATATAAAATATGAGGACATAAAATGGAGGAAATTACATTAATAAAATTTTAAACGTGCTTGCGCAGATATCGAAAAATAAGAAACGGACATTCGTTGTTCGTTGAAATACAATTTAAGGTTATATTTTGAATATTAGTAAGGAAGTATGATTTCCACGTGGAAAAATATGAAAAACTTAAGATTATTGAGGAACAATTGGGATGAACAATTTAAAAGTAAGTGAATAAATCTAATAACTAATTATAGCACTTTTATAGGCGAATTTATGCACAAAGAAGTATATTGTCTTACCACAATTCAATAGTTTCTATCCGATTTCAGTAATGGATGGAGCTATAAGGTTTTTGACCTGATGCAATCTGGTCAGGATTACAAAACTGTCTTCATGAAATTTGATTGCAAATTTCTAAAAATTTATCTGTCACAGGAGCTGAGGTTGATATATCCTTGAATATTCATTCTGGGAATAGCGGGACACAGGAACAATCCAACAATCCTAATTGATGCTCAATATTTTGTTACGGACAAAATATGAAATTTTCAATATAAGGTAGGTACGTTTTTATCTTATTGTTTCGCAACAGTTAATTTTAATTTAAAATTTATGTGGTAGGTACTTATTTACAGTTTAGAAAAAATCTCACCGATTTCTAAAAGGAATCAGGATGCATCGTTCTCCTTTTGCCAGAGAAAAATCAACAACATTCTTTTCTTTTCTAAATTTATTGATAGTCCTCCCTCTTGGATACCAAAAGTTTACTTCCTGGATACCAAAAAGTTTCTTCTCCTCCCATTGGTGATAACTTTCAATAGGATCTTCTCAGGCAATTATTTTGATTGCCACTTTGATGTCATCAATCCATGTGACGTTTTTACTTAATTAAATTTTGTTAAATTTTGTATACAGGAACAATCACAAATTAACTAATTTACAATGTAAATGCTAAATTAAAATATTGTTATTATTTCAAAACTATTGTACATAACTATAAAAGAATTTTTATTCGCAACAACATGAACAAATCTCTGAACTGTCATAAAATATTTGTCCATTCTAATCGATTATTTCTATGATTCCTATTTTGAACTTTAGATGACATTTCAATATATTTTTTGGAAATTTGACATACAGGGTGTTCTTTTTATAATTGTATATTGTTGGAAAGGGTGTGCTTATTAAGAATGAAAATTTTATTATAACATTCCCTGAAATATTTCAATCTTTTTATAAATTATTATAATTTTAGAATATCATAGTGTGTATTTATCAGAGTAGGTGTTTTAATTAATTTTATAAATAATGTCTTTTTTAGATCACTCTTCTGGATAAAACTTATAAATGGATTTGATGTTGAATATAATATAATCTATAATGTGTGGTGTGATGAATTATTTATTTGAGTGTATATGAGTTATATGTGTATTGCGTGTTGTCTATGCATGTATTATTCTAATTTTGCTCCGGCTAACAATGATACAATTATTGTTTAAATTTACCTTTACTTCTCAAAACTTTTCTTTTATGTATGTAAATAATTACTTCGCTCAGTCGGTTTACATGAAACGTCTCAAACTAAGGGAGAGTTCAAGAACAGGCAACCACCATCACCAATAGTATTGTCTCTCTTGGATTATTACTCAAAAACTTGTTTTTTGTTTGCAATTTAGAACAGATTAATAAACGTCTAAACTTTTATTTATTATAATTCCCTCAACAAAATTAAGTTATAATCAATACGTCTGTTATTAATATCAAATAAGTTTTCTTATGTTGTCTTTAACAATAATGGCAACAATGTGAAAAGAAATCTCGTTTCTTCTACGAAATGGCAATAGTGTAATTTATGTGAAATTAGTTAAAATGGCGAAAACGGTCTTAGATATGACGAAAATGAAATGTGAACGAAATTTCTACAAAAATCTAAGAATGACGTCACCCTTTATAAGGTAAAAGAATATATTATGCTAATTGAACAACCTAAATCTATCTTATTTAATCACTGATGTTTGATTTATGGGAAATAACCTTTAAAATCACTTATAACCTGTTAGAACATTGTTGCACTCTTTCAAAGAATTGTTTTGTCCAATCTGCCTTCCAGGAAAAGAAATCGGTGGTGGATTAAAATTTGTACTAAATGGGAATTAAAAATAGCTACACGTACTACTGTTTTTATATAGTAGTTTACCTAACTAGTGCTGAAAGTGATACTTTTCCGCACGCTATTGCAGATGGCCGAACGACGCTTTAGCGGAGTTCGGCCAGCAATCGCGTGCGGAAAAGTCACTTTACGCACGTGTTAGGTACACTATTTTTTCTACTAGCATGCGGAAAGAACCCAAAAGTAATCATAAATCAACATTTCTCATTATATACATATCAACAAATTAATTATTATTATTTGACATTCATTTGATGAGGCTTATACCAGGGCCATCAAAAAATTATTGAAAAATAAGTTTTTTTTTATTAAAAATTATAGCAGCATTGTAATAAATTTATTAATTTTTCAGTCATTTGGTAAACTTGGATATACAAAATACATATTTTGAATATTCAAATGTCAGTATATTCCTCAAATGTCACTAGTGCGGAAAAGTGACTCTTTCCGCACGCTTTTTAGTGCGGAAAAGATTCACTTTCCGCACGTTAGTAGAAAAAAATTTTTGTATAGACGTCTGGTTCCAATTGGACTGCTTCAACTCGTTCAGGTAAGTTTCGTAAATTTGTATAGATTTGACTTTGACCAATTCTTGTAATATTTGTTATAGAATCATTGGAAATATGGAGCAACTATTCTACAGTCCTTCCTAATGAATCAAGCACTAATATTTGTTTACTCAGCAGTTTAATTTCTGCATCTCATTTTTCATTTTATTTTTTCTTGTCACCCTCTCGCACTTTTGATATCAACAACCCCCTAGTTTCCTCTTGGTTACCATCCTCCAATCCTCATCGTTTCCGTGCTTCGGAGGGTTGGATGAGGGAGGCTGGAAGTGATTCACCCCTAATCTCTCATACAAGTCTCCGTAGAGGGGTTGTCCTACCCGACACGGCGCGTCCCAATGGCTAATAGGGTGTCTCCAGAGGGAGTTGGTGGTCAGGGGACTCGTGCTCTTCGAGTTGTAAGGGCCTTCATGACCGACAACCCTCGGGATAAGCAATAAATAAGGCTCCAGTATGGGAACCCGAATAGTTGCTCGCGGATCAAAGGGAATAGAGTAGTAAACCTCGATAAAAAACCAGCAGCATAGGGGAGGCAGATATGTTGTGTGATTGTAGGCAGCGGCAGCCACTGCGTCCGGAGGCAACCGTGGCAAAAGACTAGAGGAGTAAACCTCGATAAAACAATCCGTAATCTACGTTGTTAGCTACCGTGACAATAGATGAATGGCTACGCGAAAGTCAGTCAGGAACGGTGCCTTCGGGATACCTGGTGACCTCCCGGAGTATCCAGCCTTACCACCACAAGCTGGTGGTGGTGGTGGACATTCAATTCCCTAGCTACTCGTGGGATGTATTATGGAGTATGTGAAAAAAATGGAACAGAAAGCAGTGGAGGAAGAGACCCAGCAAGCACATAACATAACTGGGCAGTTTTGCGATGTTCTATTTTGATAACAAAGAAACATTCATTTGTAATGCAACTTTGATATCACTTGCACGTAACTGCAGTACATTGAATGTCGCATGTATGTCATTATTTAACATTTGTTTGTAATATACCTGTGATATACAGAACATGTGGAAACGTTATATTTTGTTCAACAGTCTAACCTGATGTACACACAATGTATTTTTGTGAAGTTTCCACAACAGAAACAAAATATGTTGTATTGATGTGCTTTCAAAAGACCATGATGCCTTTTTCGTATGTTTGTTAAAGAATTATGTAACTTGGAAGTTTCCAATAGATGTGCGCCGAACGTACGCCGGGAACCGTGCTTGAACGTATATTTCCAGCTTTTTCCACACAAAGGACGCTGTTATTGTAGTGTTTTGAATGTTGATAGTTTCATTTTTTGTGGGAAACAAAGTAGTCGTTAATTTTCGGCAGAAATTGTGTACAAACTTGACTAAAAGCAAACCAGAAATAGTAGCAGATAAGGTGGGAAGTGATCGACAGTGAATTTCAACATATTGTTTTAAGGTATGTAAAAATCAATTAAACATTCGTCCCAGAGACAAAAACCTAACCTCAGACATAAAATTGTGAGAAGCTTAGAGAATGAATGTTCATTATCATTGCCAAAAAACATTACCAAACACACAATACACCCTGTGGATAATTCAGTACTCACTGAAAAAACCTCAACTGCCGATGAGGGCCAAAATAATACAGCTGCAATAATTTAAAATAACCTTGATGAGGAATTCACATTCAGTAGTTTCCAACAGTGGTCGATGGTGGCCTACTGATTGGGAAACTCTGGATTAAACAAATTTGAAGTTGCCCCTTCAAAGGAATCTTAATGTAGGGTAAAATATATTCGAAAAATTATTTGATTATCATACAAAAGCTGAATTATATATTTTTATTTTCAAGAAAAAAAAAAGGATGTGTGATGAAAGTGAATGGAGAAAAATATTTTTTTTCTGTTTAGGTGTAGAGCATCAAAAATCAAAATGCACCAGAAAAGAGTTTGAGGAAGCGGCGAATGAGAGAAGAAAAAAATACCTAAGGTACTCATATATGTTTTTGAATGCTTCATAATAATAAATATATGTATATAAAGGTTTTAAATTTATATATAAGAATAAATCTCCAAATAAATCACGTGGTGTTTTATTGGTATGACTTTCAGCTGATATTACATATTATATATATATATATGATATGAAAAATAGAAAAGATGCGCATAGGAGCGATTTTTGAGATGTAGTGTAATGAAATTTTTTGTTCGTTTTTTAAGATCCGTTTTCCTGAAAGTTGATTTTTTTGTTTGTTTTAAAAATCTAGGAAAAAGGAAAATAGTCTTACAAAAAAAAACATCTCACTATATTTCAAAAATCAATCTTGTGCGTCACTGTTTTTTAAATACTGGATCGTAACGAAGCAAAAAGGTATAATATAAATATCACATCAATATTGCAAAGTAACATTGAGAGGACTTTTTATAGTAAAGATCACTCGTTTCACTTAATAACGTAGTATCTACATTGCACCGATCCCTGGAAAACAACTAACTTCACATTGTTACATCACAAAAAAGTTATGAGGCGATATTACTGGTATGTAGTGTGAACGTTCTGTGTTGCGGAAATTTGGCGGTTGCAGGGAGCTCCCACGAACAATTGAAGTACATTACATGGGACGTTCAAAATCTCTGTGTATCGTTATGTTACAGACAGGTAATGTTTTTGTGCTTGCTGGGGAGTATTTTCGGAAAATCGAGGATGGTGAAACGAACACCTGATAAGGCGGGAGAGACTAGTGAGTGGAGCGATACAGGGGTGAAGAGGAAGGAGGTATCGCCTCTGGAAGATAAGGAGCAGAAGAGGAAACAGAAGGAGAAAGGACGGCAGGAAGTGGAGAGTGCGAAGGAGGAAGGGAGGGAGAGTGTAGAGAGATTGAAGGAGATGGTAAAGCGACTGGAGAAGAGGGTGAAAAGGCTGGAAGAGCAAAAGTCGGCGGCGGAGGGGCGAGTCAGGGAATTGGAGGAGTTGAGAAGAGAGGAAGATAGGATGGAGAGAAGGCAAACACGATGGGAGACCGGGAAAAGAGATTGGGATGGATGGAATGAGATTAGAAATAGGGACTGGGAGGATAAAAAACGGGAGGGAATAGAGGTGAAAGTAGGAAATCCCATTTTAGGGGAGGAAAAGATAAAAGTGGTGTGGGTGACTAAGGAGCACAGTGGAATGGAGAAGGGGATACAGAAGATGTTTAGGGAGAGGTATCCGATGCTGACAGGAAAAGGAGAGGAAATGGAGTGGGTTAAGGAGGTTCGCACTACGGAGAGAAAAGGGACCAGGGTCAACGCGGAGGTGTTGATCTGTCGGATGGAGGGAGATTGTAGGGATGAGAGGAAGGTTTTTAATTTGATGAGCCGACTGTTTGGGGAAGTGGAGAGTGGGGTTAGAGTTGGGCTACACAGGCTTGAGCATGTGGAGGTGGAGGTGCTGAAGAAGATGGTCGCGTGGGCTGAGGTGGACTGAGGTGACTATTTATATAGATAGGGAAAAGGAGGTCAGGAATGAGGCGGTAATCCTGAAGGATCTTGGAGAAGTCAACCAGGAGGGGATAGATAAGATTAAGAAGGGTCTGACGGAGATGGAAGGAAAGTGGGTGGATAGACTCAGAGTCTCAAGGAACAGGGAGGTGGTTATAGAAGCAAAGAAGGGGGTTGAGGTGAGGGGAATTCTGAAGGAGGTGGAAAAGGTGACAGGAGCTAGGGCAGTGGAGGCGGGGAGGGAAACAAAAACCATTAAGATGGTAGGGATAGACCCATGGATGGAAGATGGAATGGTGAGTAAGAAAATAGAGGAATTGATTGGGGAAGGGACGAGGGTGTTGAAAGTGGTGAGGGAGAGGAACGGAATGAAAATGGCGGTGGTGAGGGTGGAATGCGAGAAGGCGGTAGCCTTACTAGGAAAAAGGGAAATTAGGCTGGATTTGAATAGGGTGAATATAATAGAGGGGAGAGAGGAGGGCAGATGTTTTGGTTGTGGAATGAAGGGCCATCAAGTAGCGAGATGTGAGGCAAGGAGAGTGGAGAAGACAAGGGAATGCTGGCTATGTAAAAGCGTGGGACACATGGCCAAAGACTGTCGGCAAGCCTTCCTTTGTAGGGTATGTGGGGAAAGGGGACACAAGCCAGGGGAAACAGAGTGTAGTAGGGGGATGAAGGTAGTTAATGAGGGTAATGGAAACGAAGATGGAAAAAATGGGAGGGACCCTCTGGACCCCTTAGAGGGGATGAGTCCGGTCAAATAGGAGGAAGGGGCGAACAGACCTCGGGAAGAGAAAATGTGGAGGAGGGATGGAGGGTGCTACAAATAAATTTAGGAAAATGCAGAGTAGCACATGATATTCTAGATGAGGTAATTGGTAGAAGGGAAGTGGATGTGGTGTGTGGATCTGAGGTGAAAGCTAGATATGTGGGAAAGCAAGGTTGGATAATGGATGATACAGGACAGGCAGGAATAAGAGTGGTGGGAGATGGAATGAGGGCGGATGAAGTGAGGAAGGGTAACGGTTGGGTGGTAGTGCGAATTGGAGACATGGTGGTGTACAGTGTGTATATAAGTCCAAATGTCAGCCTAGAAGAATATGAGAGGAGTATGACAGGACTGGAGGAAGATCTTAGGGTGTCTAAAGGAAAAGGAGAGTTGTAAGAAGAATGGTGACAGGTGACTTCAATGCCAAGAATACTTCCTGGGGAGGGAGAAAAACGGACAGGAGAGGAGAGATCCTGGAGGAAGTATTGACATCCAACGGATTGGCGGTGCTGAATGATGGACTGTTGCCCACCTTCGTGAGGGGTGACGGGGGTTCATCATTTATTGACATAACAGCGTGTGATGAATGGCTGGGGGAAAGAGTGAGTAGTTGGAGGGTGCTGGAGGATGAGGAAAGCTTGAGTTTACATAGGTATGTGGAGACGAATATAAGAGGAGGGAGAAAGGAATTGTTGGAAGAGTGGGGATGGAAGTGGACGAAGGCCGAGGCAGAAAGAGTGAGGAAGAAATTAAGGGAGGAGATAGGTAGGGGACTTGGGCATGATGTAGAGAAACTGTATGATGTGATACAGGGCTGCAGGAGAGAAGGGAAAAGGGGTAATAGGCGCAAGTGGAGGGCTAATTACTGGTGGAACGAGGAAATAGAGAGTCTGTGGCGGGAGTGTAAGAAGGAACGAAGACGAATGTTGAGGGGGAAAGTAGGGATGGAGGGAAGAGTGGGATATAAGGAGAAAAAGAAGGAACTGGAGCGCAGGGTGGAGAGGGAAAAAAGAAGAAAATGGGAAGAGTTACTGGGGGTGTTGGAAAACAACCTATGGGGGAAGGCGTATGAGATAGCGGTGAAAAGAATGGGTAGAAACAGGAACGTGGTACTAGAGGAAGATTGGGAGAAAAAGATCATAGAGAAATTGTTCACAGGGGTAGAAGGAGGTGGGGAGGGCAGAATTCGGGAAGCCCAGAAGACTAGGGAGATAGGGAAAATGAGAGGGATAAGGTCGGTAGAGAAGTGGGAAATAGAGGAGGGGGGGAGAAATATTAAGGTAAGGAAAGCCCCAGGGATAGATGGCATGAGAGGTGATATGGTGAAGAGGCTGTTGGATGACAATGGGGAATACTTTTTTGGACTGTTTAACAGGATATTGAGGGAGGAAGAGTTTCCGGAAAGGTGGAAGGTGGCCAGGGTGATCCTTGTGAAGAAGACGGGTAGGGATGGAAAACGGGCGGGAGACTACAGGCCCATTAGCCTGCTGTGTGGATTGGGTAAATTGATGGAGGGGATAATGAAGGTTAGGATTGAGGAGGAAGTTGATAGGAATGGGGGTTTTAGGGAAAACCAACATGGGTTTGTAGAAGGGAAGTCATGCATCTCAGCGCTGGGCAGGGTGGTGGACTTGGTGCAAAGGGCTAGGCAGGGTAATGGTAGGAATAAGAAATTGGCCCTGCTTGTGTTCTTCGACGTAGGAAACGCGTTCAACAGTGTCAGTAAACGGGCGGTGTTGAGCGCGTTGACAAAGCTTGGAGTAGGGGAGGAGCTAGTTAATCTAGTAGAGGACTACCTGACGGGGCGTGCTATTGTGGACACTAAAGGGAGAAGGTATGGGACGGAGGTTGGAGTGCCCCAGGGCTCGGTTCTGGGACCGAAGCTTTGGAAGTGTGTGTTTGATGAAGTTTGTGGGATAGCATGTGAAGAGGGATGTGAGATTACGGTGTATGCGGACGATGTCTGTCTGGTATGTACGGCAAAGGGAGAGGTGGATATAGAAAGAAAGGCGGAGAGGATGTGTAGGAAGATTGTGGAGAAGATAGAGCGGTGTGGACTGGAAGTAGCTGAGGATAAGACTGTGGGACTATTGGTGAAGGGGCGGAGCAAGGCAAGGGAGGTGGGGGTGATGGTGAAGGGAAAGAAAATTCGGATGGAGGAAGCGGTGAAGTATCTGGGGTTGTGGTTGGATAGCCAATTATCCTTCAAAACCCATATGTTGAAGGCTGCAGAGAAGGCAAAAGTAAGGGCAGCGTGGCTAGGAAGATTGATGGGTAATGTGAAAGGACCGGGAGAATGGAAGAGGAGGATAATTGGTAGGACGGTGGAGCAGAGTATGCTGTATGGCGCTGAAGTGTGGGGTGAGAAAGCAGGGGTGAATGCGAGGGTTAGACCACTCCTGCGGGTGCAGAGAGGAATACTTTTGAGGGTGGTGCAGGCGTACAGGACAGTGGGTGGACTGGCAGCAGCAGTGCTGTCACGGTCCTATCCATTGGATCTGATGGCTAGAGCCAGACAGAAACGCTGGAGGGGAGCGAGCAGAGAGGAAGTACAGGATTGGATGGATGAGGAAATGGAGAGAAGGTGGGATGAGTATGAGGGCGCGCTAAAAGGAGCGATTGGGAGCAGGAGAAATTGGGTGGACCGGAAATTTGGAGAAGTGAACTACTTCTTGACGTAGGTGCTCACAGGGCATGGGTCGAGAGTGGGTTACCTCCACAAGATTGGGAAAAGAGAAACTGGAGTGTGCGAGAGATGTGAAGAGGAGGATGATGTGGGGCATGTGTTCAGATGCTGGAAGAATGAGGAAGTTTTGAAGAAGTTAGAGAATAAACTGGGAGAGGCGGTGTATTGGGAAAATATGGTGGAGATTATGTTGAAGGGCGAGGAGGAATGGATGGAGATAAGTGGCGTAGTAGAGAGCATGATAAGGGAAAGAGGAAGACTCGCTATGGAATAAGAGAGGTGGGAGTGAAAGAAGGAGGAAGATGAGGGAGAGTGTGCGAGGGACCGCCGCCCGTCTTGAAGTATGCTAGGGTAGTGATTCCAAGGCGGGAGTAACGGCGAGTTTGACAATGCCAAGGTCTTTTAGGACTTGAATTAAACATTAAAACATGAGGAACTTCTTCAGTTACAGTATTAGGTGAGTGGTTCATAAATTCTTGAATTTCTAAAATCTTTGAATCCCATATGTGGTGTTCATGTACTACCATGATTCTCAAAAGTTTTATTACTTCCCTAACATATCTTTCCACAGGGTTAGCACATGGATGTCGTATACTTATATAGCGTGGAGAAATATTATTGTCAATATTAAGCGTTCGTTGTTGAAATATGTCGCATTGTCCATGATGCAATTGTTTGGTTTTCCTACAGTGTTTATGTAGTCTTTGAAACATGTCTTTACTGTTATTGTGTTTGTTTGCTTGCATGGATATAGTTTAACATATTTTGTGTAAATGTCTAGCATAATAAAAATATGTCGGTTGTTATTATCAGTTTTGGTTAGGTTAGTAATGAAGTCTATAGAAATGATTTGTAATGGTCGAGTTGCGCTTATGGTTTTTTGGTACGTTTTCGTTGTGTGAATTTTTGTCCTTTGCCAGTTGACAAATTTCACACGTAGCCGTTATTGTCCTGGCTAGTCTCGCATCGTTTCTCGTAATAAATGTCTCACGAAATAGCAACCATAGTTTCCGATATCCAGGATGGTTATATCGTAGATGTAAATCTTTTAAAATTGTGTTTGCTAGATCATTTGTCAAAACGTATTGTTCTTGCCCATTGTTCTTTCTGATGTAATATTGTCCATGTACTCATGATTTTTGTTTGTCTTTGGCAGTGAGTTTCATCTGGTCGTCTAGTATGTTTTGTTCACAGTACAATATGTCGTCATTATTAAATGTATTAATTCCAAGTCTTATTTGCCTGTTTTGTGTGTTTTGCCCGTCCATACGTGATATTGAATCGCTCACTATATTCAGTTTACCAGATACATGTCTAATGTCAAAAGTGTATTCTTGTAAGAGTAATGCCCATCTATGTATTCGTCTATTACCAAATTTATTGTTAAGTAATGAAAGTAGTCCACTATTGTCAGTTTCTAATATAAATTTTTTACCTAATAAATAAAATTTTAATTTTTCTACACAATAAATAATTGACGCTAATTCTAACTCGCTACTTGCATATTTTCTCTCATGTGTCTTAGTTTTTCTAGAGACAAAAGTTATGGGAGTTTCAATATTATTTTGTAACTGTAGCAAAGTACCTACAAATCTATTGATAGATGCATCAGTGCGTAATATGAATGGCAAATTGTAATCTGGATGGTATATCTGAATATTTTCTATGAACTTTGATTTTATTGTATTGAATGCAATCTCATGTTCTTCGCTCCATTTCCATCTAACACTTTTTTTTAATAATTCTAACAACGGTAGTTCCAAACTAGTGAGGTCAGGTAACAACCTTTTAAAATAGTTGATCATTCCTAAGAATCCCCTAAGTGTTTTCAAATTTGTTGGTCTCTTATAATCAGAAATGATCTGTAGTCTTTTAGGATCCATTGATACCCCAAACTTATTTATACGGTACCCTAAGAAAATTGTTTCTGTCTGTACAAATTCACATTTTTCAATATTTAAACTTAATTGTGACTTATATAATACAGATAATATGATTTTTAAATGTTTCAGATGATCTTCTACAGATTGGCTGTGTGATGCCTTTTGGCCGAAATATTATTTATTAATTATTTAAATTA
>CAJUYG010001829.1:0-22074 GCA_910591675.1 Galerucella calmariensis | reverse complement strand
TATATAATCATATACCCTTATACCCTAAGGTGTCGGGTTTGCATTTAATTCTCGTATATAAATTTTTTCCATTCTTTTCTGTTTCTTGCCAATGTTCTCGCCTCTTCCCATGATTTACCTCTCTCTCTTAGTATATTACCCACTATTGTATTCCATGTTTGTTTTGGTCTTCCTTTTTTTCTTTTCATTTGTATTTTTGCCTCATATGTCCTTTTAACTTGTCTATTGTTATTCATTCTCTGAATATGTCCCCACCAGCTGAGTTGTCTTTGTTCTATAAATTTTAGTACGGGTTGTACACCTAATTCCTCTCTTATTTTTGTGTTTCTAATTTTGTCCATTCTTGTTGTTCCAAATGTTCTCCGCAAGTATTTCATTTCTGCTGCCTGTATTTTGCTTTTTTGTTTACTTGTAAGAGTCCAAGATTCGCATCCATAAGTTAAAACTGGTCGATATATTGTATTATACACTTTTACTTTTGTCTCTTTGGTGATTTCTTTTTTGCTTAGAAATTTTTGATTCATGACATAGTATAGCTTAATTGTTTTCTCTATTCTTTCATTTATCTCTGCATCTTGTTTTCCTGTTTCGTCAAAAGTTATTCCTAAGTATTTGAATTCTTTTACTTGTTCTATTTGTACATTATCTATTTCAATTTCTGTGTTGATCTTCTGATTTCCTATTACGAGTATTTTGGTTTTATTTTTGTTGATTCTCATGCCTTCTTCTTCCATAACATTTTTCCATATATTCAAGTTTTCTTGTAATCGGTTTTCACTTCCTGCCATTAGCACCACATCATCTGCAAAAACTCCTTCGGCTAACTCTACTCTTTCTAAATTTTTATACCCAACGAACATTTTCTTCACCTTCTGTTCGCTTTTTTTAATAATACTGTCCATAAGTATATTAAATAGTGTTGGGCTCAGTCCCCCTCCTTGTCTTCATCCTATGTTGGTTCTAAATCCTGTTGATTTTATGTTGTTTCTTATGATAAAATTTATGTTTGTTTCATATATATCTTGAATAATTCCAATTATTTTTTTGTGTATTCCCTTTTCTTTCAGCCCCTTCCATACTTTTTCCCTAGGTACAGTATCAAACGCTTTTTCGAGATCTATGAACGCTAGATATGTGTTTCTATTTTCTGAATGTCTCTTCTCTTCTAATTGTTTTATTGTGAATATGTGATCCTGCGTACTTCTTCCTGGTCTAAATCCACTTTGTGCCTCTGAAAGCTGATTTTCTAGAGTTGGTTTAATTCTGTTGTTTATAAGCTGTTCATATATCTTCATAACGGTATTTAATAAGGTTATTCCTCTATAGTTTTGACATTCTTTCTGGTCTCCTTTCTTGTGTATAGGTGTAATTAAGGCTACTCCCCATTCTTCTGGAATTTTTCCATCACTCCAAGCTTTATTGATAATTTCTAATAACACTTCCAGTCCTATATTTCCTAAATTCTTAATCATTTCCGCTGTAATTCTATCATCTCCCGGCGCTTTACCATTTTTCAATTTTATAACAACTCTTTTCAGCTCTTCCAATTTTATACTATGTATTTCGACTTCTTCGTTTTGATTTGTTCGTTCGACTTCTTCGTTTTGATTTTCCTTTCCTTGTTCGTTATTTGGTTTTATTTGAGTTTGTTGATCTAACAGCTCTTGAAAATACTATCTCCATCTTTCTATAATGTCTGCTTCATTTGTTAGTATCTCTTGATTTTTATCTTTTATGTACAGTTCTTTAATCTGTTTTTCTGTTCTTAACGATTTTAGAACCTTATAAAATGATTTTTGATTCCCCATACTATCTTTTTCCAAATGGAAAAAGATATATATATGTATATATATATATATATATATATATATATATATATATATATATATATATGTATATATATATATGTATATAAGTTATTAGCCCATATCTATTTACGCTATAGCTTCATCATCAGCTACACAGTATTGCGCATGCGCTTGAGCTCTCGCGATCGCAGATTTGATCCATCCCGTCTAGGGCGCTTCCTGTTAAAGGTGTTTTCAGTTTTCAACTGTAATTTTGGGAAAAACAATTATAGGCTCTTACGCCATTAGAATTGCACGTTCGTATAAGGGCCCATCCTATAATTATTAGTTATCTGTTATTAGTATAATGTATCTAAAGTTATGATAATACATATAATTATTTAGATTCCGTTTTTTTAGCAGATTCCTTTTGGCTGTACATATTCAGGTTGAATCTGGATAACGTTGACTTCAGTTATTAAGTTCTTATCGTTGGTAAATCGCGAATTAGAATTTGTCTTTGGGTATTTGGTATTAGATTTATCTGGCGCCTGGGTTATACTAAATTTTGTTCGTTGTCACACGTTACGGACCCCCCCCCAATTCACCTACTTGAGTTACGGGAAAATTCCCAATTGCCAACATCAGCACGTAGTCGGCTCGTTTGGCAGCTTTTAAAAGTATTATACGTTACCCCGAATTTTCGGGGGTAATATTTGGCGCCCAGCGTGCGTTATCATTTGTAAGTGCTTTTTATGCGAACATGCAATTCTTGTCATAGGCACATATTACTTTTTTCTTAACTTAGTTTTGAAATAGCTTCTCCAATCCATTTTGTTATAAATTAAATTTATTCAAGTTGGATTTTCCTTATATTAAGGCATTCGAAAAAAAAATTAAGTTATTTTGATTATATTTTAAATAGAAATTTCCTCATTTTGGTAAACTGTTGTTTCTCGCTTTTTTTTTGTTGGGGTTTGTGAGGGAATAACTCCTTTCGGAGTAATAGTATCTAAAAGAATTTGTACCTACTTATATATTATTATCCGTAAAATGGATGTTAATCGACTTCGTAGTGATGAGTTGACTTACGAATTAAGGTATCGTTCTGTTGACATTGGTGATGGAAAGGTAGACACAAAAAGGTCCTTACTGAGGGATGTCCTTAGAAAAGAGCATTTAGGTATTGGGAATTACAATTATGTTACATTCGATTGTATACAAGAAATTAGGACATGTGGAAATAAACTTGAGGAATTATTCGGCGATTTACAAGACTTTGATGTTACTAATAAAGATAATGAGTTTGTCAATAATTTACTTGCAATTTACACATTTTTTCAAATATATTGTGGAGTCATTTAGAAACAGTTAGTTTCATTTGAAACCATATATATATGTATATAGACGACAGTCTAACGCCAGGGTTAATTGCGTTAATCGAGAACAGGATGAACGGGCTAAATCCGCGACAGGAATCACAGATACTGGTTCTTGTTCAACTACTCTCAGTAATGACATTTCAATGACTAGTACTTCTCGATCTGCTTTGATTTGTTTTAATTGTCGCCAAGCAGGACACATTCGTGGGAATTGTACTCAACCGATACGTAGATGTTGTTTTCGATGTGGAAAAGAAGGTGTTACCGTTCGTACTTGTAGTCATCGTACGTCGGGAAACGCCATGTCGAGCCACTGATTGGTCGCACAGCAGGCTCGTCGGAATCAGTTGAAGAGACTGGATTTTCAGATCCGTGTGTCTTCTCAACTCATATACAACCAGTTTTATCATACATTTTATCTCACTGTGAAGGGGACAATCGTCCTTATCTTGATATTAATTTGCTTGGAGTTAGGCTTAGGGCTTTGTTGGATAGCGGTGCCACTAACACAGTTATTGGAAGTCAAGGATGGAACGTGTTGAAGAATATGGGAATTAAATTACACTCTTCTGAACTACTTTCATGTAAAGTGGCGAATGCGGGTATTTGTATGGTATTAGGTATGGTGTATCTTCCGGTAGAATTAGAAGGCAAAGTTTGTACGGTTAGTGCCTTAGTAGTATATTGGGTGTTGATTTTTGGATGCTGGTAGGTATAATACCTGACCTTAAAAAGAAATGTTGGCATTTTGGTGACGCGATATGTGATGTTAGAGAAATCAATGCCATCGTCTCTAACGAGATATTGACGGTTAACCAGAAAAACATTTTAAATGAAATGGTGGAAAGATATTTCGCAAAACATGGAGACAAAATTGGTAGTACTAACTTAGTTGAACATAAGATTGTAGTAACAGATACAGAACCATTTAGGCTCAGAGCTTATCGGGTAAGTCCTGCCATGCAGACACTAATTGACAAGGAGGTTCAATTTATGATGAGCAACGATATTATCGAACCCTCTCAATCACCCTATAGTAGTCCTATTTTAATGGTACCTAAGAAATGGGAAGTACCGGTGCTGTGTTGACTATCGTAGGCTAAACAAGATTACAAAAAAAGATGCATACCCTCTACCTTTTATGAACTCTATTCTGGATAAATTAAGAAATGCCAAATATCTAAGTTCCTTGGACATCTTGAGCGCTTACTGGCAAGTAAGTGTTGCAAAAGAAAGTAGAGAATTTACTGCTTTTTCAGTACCTGGGCGTGGACTATTTCATTTCAAAAAAATGCCATTCGGACTTTGTAACGCTCCTTCTACTTTTCAGATACTGGTAGACACAATATTGGGTCCAGAATTAGAACCAAACGTTTTTGTATATTTGGACGACGTGATAGTTGTGACTGATACTTTTGAGAAGCATGTGGAGGTCTTGAATGAGATACTGAATCGTTTTACAAGGGCTGGGTTGACATTGTCAAGAGAAAAATGTTTGTTTTGTAGGCCAGAGCTTCGTTATTTAGGGTATGTTGTAAACAGGCTAGGGCTTCATGAAGACCCCGTGAAAGTTTCGGCTATTCTTAATATACCACCTCCCAAAAACGTTACTGACATTCGTCGATTGCTTGGTGTTGCGTCTTGGTATCGTCGTTTTATTCCTTCATACTCGACGTTAGTTGCTCCTATATCGGCTTTACTTTCAAAAAAAAAATAAGTTTGTGTGGTCGGTAGATTGTGAAGAAGCATGCCGCAAGATTAAAAGTGCCCTTGTGTCTGCACCCATTCTCACATGTCCAGATTTCGGTAAACCATTTTTCGTTCAAGCTGACGCCTCCGCTTACGGGATAGGGGTGGTTTTAACTCAAAAACAAGATGACGGTGAACATTTTATAGGTATGTTATATTTCTAGAAGTTTAACTCGCCAAGAAAGAAATTATAGTACTGTAGAAAGAGAACTTTTAGCAGTTTTGTTTGCAGTAGAGAAGCTACGACCTTATTTAGAAGGCTATAAATTTACAGTTATTACGGATCAATATTCTTTAGTTTGGCTTAATAATTTGAAAAAACCAACTGGTAGACTCGGTAGTTGGGCGCTTCGATTACAAATGTTTGATTTTGATGTTGTTCACCTTAAGGGTCGTGATCATGTTGTTCCAGATATGCTTTCAAGAAGTGTTCCCGAAATAAATGCTATCCTAGTAGATTTTCCAATCAATGGAAAGGACAAATGGTATACTTCGATGTGTGAAAAAATCAAAAAACCTCCTCAGTTATTTCCGCAGTGGCGTGTAGAGAATGATAAATTGTACAAATACCTCCGACTTACCTATCCAAACATACGACATCCTGATGAGCATTGGAAAACCGTGGTACCAGAGGATTATCGTCGAAATATAATTAAAGACTGCCATGATTTGGTAAACTCTGGTCATCCAGGAGTGTTCAAAACGTATGAGCGGTTGAAGCACCATTTTTACTGGCCTAAGATGCGTTTAGATGTATCTAATTATGTTAAAAAGTGTGAGATATGCCTTCGTCATAAACCTTCCCTGCAAGCTCCTGCTGGGTTTTTAGGTCATGCTTCAGTTGTTACTCACCCATGGCAAGGCATTAGTGTTGATCTGTTTGGACCTGTACCCAGAACAACTAGAGGATTCAAGTATGTTCTCGTGATTTCGGATCTTCTTAGTAAATTCGTGTTATTTCACCCTCTCCGTGAAGCCACTGCGTCTGGCATAGTAAATTTTCTGGAAGAACATGTTTTTCTATTATTCAGTTGTCCAGAGTTCATCAAATGTGATAATGGTACTCAGTTTCAGTCGAAGGAATTTAGGGCTCTTTGTGAAAAATACCAAGTAAAAATTATATTCTCTCCTCTCTATCATCCTTCCAGTAATCCCGTAGAGCGAGTTAACCAAGACCTGAAAAGGATGTTATCGTGTTATATTGGCGATAACCATAAAAAATGGGACTCCTTACTCCCAAAAGTCGCTTGTGCTATTCGTACCTCGGTACATGAAACGACAGGAGTTACCCCTTTCTCTGTAAATTTTGGTAGAGAGCACGTACTGCTGATAGGTATGCTCGACCTAAGTTCTTGGGTGAACCAAAGTCTGTAGCTCCTTCTGCAGGAGCATTTAAGGAATTATATGGTGAGATCCAAGCAAAAATTGAGGCTACTCAACTACGGTCACAGGCTCGCTACAACTTACGAAGACGTCCTTTACAATATTATGTCGGTGATAAGGTCTACCGTAAAAATCATGTACATTCAGATGCATCTAAAAGCTATACTGCGAAATTTGCACCAAAATATGTAGGACCTTTTACAATAAAACGGAAGTTGTCATCTACAACTTACGGATTAGTGAATGAGATGGGAAAAAGCGAAGGAGTCTGACATAATAATATCCAGCAGTGGGACTCTGCATACTATAGAATTCTATCGATCGCTTTCTACAGTAGATAACTATTATTCCAGTCGACAGCAGTCAAAAATCCCACTCTGTACTCTGTCGACAACTCTTCTTTTATTTCTGACATTATCATCGGTGATCGGTGTGAAGTTATTATGTAAATATTCATTGTGGCTATGCTACATTTTTTTTGTGGTTTATTATAGTTGTTGTGTGGTTTGTTTTTCATTTTTCACATTATGTTGCCCATCAATAATATGAATGTTATTGCTGTAGATGAAGATGAAAGGCTTGAGCATATTAGATTAGAAAATATAGAAAGACGAATAATGCGTGAAGAAGCAGATTGTTTTCTAATCGAAGATGTTAGGTTTAAAGAGTTATTTCGCCTAACCAAAGATATGGCCCATTATTTACTTAATGGCCTTATTCCAGTCATGGCTCAAGGTGATATAATGGCTATTGCACCAAGCACGAAGTGTTTTGCTGCATTACATT
Organism: Galerucella calmariensis; assembly: GCA_910591675.1. Lineage (NCBI taxonomy): Eukaryota > Metazoa > Arthropoda > Insecta > Coleoptera > Chrysomelidae > Galerucella > Galerucella calmariensis. The sequence goes on along the minus strand of CAJUYG010001829.1, from coordinate 14,987 downwards.
TCTATGCCACTGGAAGTTACCAAAGGATTCTTGGACACAGTTTCAATATTTCATTATCACAGCGTGTGTGTCCAGAGCTATAGAGGAAGTGACTACTGCAATAGTAACAACATATGGAGACACATGGCTGCAGTTTCCAATCAACCCAGATATAAGAAATGGTATTAAACAAAGATTTTTAAATGCAAAAAATTTTCCAGGAGTTATTGGAGTGATAGATTGCACCCATATCGAAATAATTAGACCCGAAGAACAAGAACATGCATACATTAATCGGAAGGGCTATCATTCAAAAAATGTACAGATAATATGTGACTTTGATTTAAGAATACTGAATGTGAATGCTCAGCATGGTGGAAGTAGTCATGATTCTCACATCTGGAGAAATTCATTAGCCAGACAAGAAATGGAAAGAACATACATAAATGGAGATCAACACTCATGGCTTTTAGGTGACTCAGGATATCCTCAAGAACCATGGTTGATGACTCCCATATTGAATGGTGCTCCAGGAACCCCTGAATCACGTTATACACAATGCCATATCCAAACAAGAAATTGTGTTGAAAGATGCATAGGTGTATTGAAGGGTAGATTTCTTTGTCTTTCTAAAATTTTAAGGTATTCACCTATAAAGACAGGAAATATAATAAATGCATGTGCAATACTGCATAATGTTTGTACCGATGTACCGAAGGCAGGCTAAATGATGAATTCCAAGTGCCACATATTGCTGAACAACCAGATTATATTTATGTTCCCTATCAAGGTGACATCATTGGAAGAGGATTTATTGCCAGACAAGCACTAATTAATCAATACTTCCAATAGAACTAGTTTTACAGTTATTTATTTATAGATTAGTTTAAATTATTGCAACATACCTTATTTCACTCTAAATAAATAGCAGAAAATAGTTTGTCTAATTTTCTGAAATACAGGTATTTAGGTACTATGTGAAAAAATTATATCTAAATGTTGCAGTGTAAAATAATTAAAGGTAGTTTTTATTATTGTGTTTGAATTGGTTTGTTCTATTGAATTTCTAAATTGCCCAGAAGCTGTTTAATGTTTTGATAAGTTTATATGCTTTTCCATATGATTTATTATTTTTATTTAGTATTTTGTGATGCAATAAGTGACTATTATAACCTGAAAGAATTAGTTTACTATACCCATTGAAACAAATATTTAAATAATTGAGATAAATATATTATTAAAGTAAAAACACAAACATAATATATTTACATATACAAAATAAAACAAATATTATATTTAACAATAAGGAACCAACAATGAAGCCTACTATTTAAACAATAAAACGATACTTATAATAAAACAAATATTATATTTAACAACAACTATTTACACAATACATGAGATCTAACAAGGTTAAAACTAAACTAACTAAGTTATACCCTATGTCTAGGTACAAGGTGTTCTGCTAATATTTTTAATGATTCTGCAATACTTGACATAATATCAGTTTGCATTTTCTCTAATAGGTCTAGAGACTGATGGTTCAGTTGCAGAAGGTCTTCAGATAATCTTCTCCCTGTTCTCAATTTCTTTTTTTTAACACTATTGCTTTCCTCATTTTTCCTTTTTGTGGTCTCTTGGCAACTTTGATTTCCATAATTATGTTCTAATAACACTTTTGAGGTGCTTGGTGTCAATTCAGGTGTACTAACACCTATAGGTGTTTGAACCTAAAATATCAAACAATATTAGTTGGTTGGCATTTATTTGAATTAGATAGATAGATAAATTTATTAATCTTTTTGTATCATTTACATGACATAAGACAAGTCAAATACAGAATAGTAAGGTAAAAGTAGGTTAGACAGTAATAAACTTGATAAGAACATTAGTATCAAACAATAAATTTACAAAACGGAGTAAAATTACGAGACTGATAAAGTATTGTTAAAATTTAAAGTAAAAATAGATGGACAAAATTACAGAAATTAGGTGTTATTGTTCCAGCCAATAAATTCGTCTAGAGAATAAAAACAATTTTCAGTTAAAAACAACTTTAAACTTTTCTTAAATTTGTTAAAATGTTTTATTTCTTTGATTGAGTCAGGTAGCAAGTTAAAAAACTGACCTCCTGCATACATTGGAGACTTTTTTAGTTGAAATCAATTGAATCGATTTAGGTGGATATCATCTCTATTTCTCTTGTTATAATTATGGACTTCTCTATTTATTTGAAACTCACTCTTATTAAGAAAAGTGTAGGTTAACAATTTAAAGAGATAAATACATGTGCAGGTCATGATGTCATTCTTCTTGAATGTATCTCTACAAGATTCCTTATACCTCAAGTTAAAAGACGAATGAATCGCTTTTTTTTGGTTATTAAAAAATTGTGAATAACTTATCAAAACATACCTTTTTAAAACCTAATTCAGGAACTCCTTCATCTCCCAGCACAACTTTTGTTCCCATTACTTTTAAAAGTCTTTCTTCTTAACTACTTAAGGCAGGATTTTCTGATGGTCCCCCGCCAGTTTTTGCTAATTGTCTTTTTAAGTTGGCTGCTTTTGCCTTAGTTTTACATTTCCAGTCGGTCAGTGTCTAAAAAATTAAATTTTAATTATTTAACAAATTTCAAGAAATGTAATTTTAAAATACATAACCTTGATATGATTATTCACTTACTTTTCTCCAGAACGGTTTTTTCACCAAAACCTAGGTTGTTCAGTCTCTCTGCAACAGTCTGCCACAAAGCATTACCCTTTGACTTTCCGTCCACCCCATTAAATTTATTTGTTACCAGTTCTGGTTGTTTTCGCAAAGATGCAACAATAGTTGCCAATGCTCCATACGAACCCTCATATCTTTATTTTGAAATGTTCTTCAGGGATAAATCACTAATGGTGACGATTTGTCGTATTGTCGTTACTTTTGCCTTTTGTGTCAAATGTCATATCTGGGTACTATTCGAAAATTATTTCATTAGGTTATAGATTTGTACATATTATTAGGTTAAATTTTTGTTGATCTCTAGTGGTGGAAGCAAATTGAGTTTCTCCTTAAGTTTCTGTTCATTTGCAAGGCCATGACATTATAAAGGGAATTATGTTTTGATATCAAGCAAAACAGAACGCGAAGCGGATTCTAGGTAGGTACCTTTGTTGTTACAATGCCGATGTGGATAAATTGGGCGTGTAGAATTCGATGAGACCTCTGGCGGAGAAAATTGTAACTAACGGCAACGAGTAAAATAATTCGTTTTGCATTGTTTTTGTATTATATTCATGTCAACGTAATTACCGTGAATTCGTACTTTATTTGTTTAATTTTGTGTCAGTGACAAGTTTAAAACTGTGTTTTTCTATTTAACTCAACTCTCATCATTTCTGAGCTAATATTCTTATATAATCAGAGATATTATAGAAGAGGTTATGTTATTCTATTTTTTGTTTTCATTATAGATCAAAGAGAAAATAAGTCGGTATTAAAGATTAAAAATATTACTCAATACAAACCTACCTTCCCTGCAACTTTTGTAGATATAATTGTATCAAAAATAAAATAAAAACACGAAATCAGACCTAAAACTAAACAGTTAATTGAACGCTTGTTGTACTTTTCACTCAATACAAACCTACCTTCCCTGAAACTTTTGTAGATATAATTATATCAAAAATGAAATAAAAACAAGAAATCAGACCAAAAACTAAACAGTTAATTGAAAGCTTGTTGTACTTTTCACAAAAATTAACCATACCTATTACTACAAAAATAAAAATATTAGGAGTCAAAATTTATTTTAACAACACAAAATACTAAAGCACAATCAAATAAAAAGCAAAAGTTTTACAAAACACACACTGAAAATAGCTAAAAAGGCAAAATAAAACCACTTAAATATCAAAGGGCTTATACGGCAGCTGATTTGTTTTACTCGTTGCCAGGATGACATTGTCATTTCAGAGCGCCATCTACCGAATTCTACTTTTCCCAATAGTGATCAACCGTAGTCATAGAGAAGATAACGGGGTCATCTTCTGGGGGTTCGCAGGGAATTGTTACATTAAGAAAAATATACCGAAATAATAACTTTTGTATTTGTGAACAGATTGATGGGTTCCGAGCAATTGGCCTAATAATCACAAAATTTGATATTGGCACGCACAAGAGTGAGTTGTATTCCGATATCTAGGTGAGGAACACGCAGATTATTGCTGGGTTGCCAAAATTATAAGCGATTAATGTGTAGGCGAGATGCAATTGATTTTATATAAAAATGTTTATTCTTTATGGTTTTTTTCTAGAAATCTTTCTTATCATTTTTAATATTACGAATAGAATTTTTTTAAGACAGATTCCTTAAACCTAGACTCATAGAAAACCTCCTACATTGATGTATATCATCAATCATGATCATATTGAACGGGCCTAAAAAATTTTCAAAATCACGATATTCACCGATCAGTGGTACTGAGTAGAGGATTTCGTGGAAGAAGGTTTCTGGTGACCAAAATCAACGTGGTTTGAAACGGTGAATTGGGTAGATTTTCGCTGTCTTCCTTTGTAGGGATAATTTCATACGTTTCTCAAAATTGGTAGGAAATATTAGAGATATTGTTAGTGGATGCTTTTCCTCCAAACTTCTCCAAGAGGATTTAATACACCACGTTGTACGGCAACCAGAGATATCGATCTGTCAGCCATTACTACCGGTATGTAACATATCCTTTTTTTGTTAAACTGTTCAATTATTGTAGTAGGTAATCACGTACATTATTTAAATTAAAAAAAAATTAGCATTATTCTCATCTGAAGTGAATTCAGGGTATATTTCATCACTAATAATTTCACGTAAAAGTTGAACATAGTGATTAGAATAAAATATATATTACATCAGTCTAGAGTATTTGATTAGTATTATCAACAACATATTCGCCAGTTTTTATATCATTAATTTTAATTTATCCTTTCAATTGGTAGGACACGGTCTCAAAACACTTTTGGAGCAGACTTCAAGTTCTCCAACAATTATTTAAAGCCCCGACATCCTTGACCAGGAAGGGTATGTTATTTCTTCATCAGTTTCTTTTGACCTCATGTACTTTGCAGCTTGAATATTCAATAATGAAGAATTTAAAAAAAAATAACTAGGTACAAACTAAAATATTTAAAATGCGATGTTGCCAGACTCCGTCATTTATAGAATGATTCTGGTACATATACCTAAAAACTTCGAAGGCACTAGTAATTATTCAAATTAAAAAAAAATAACATTTCATATTTAACTTAACTCTAATGATTGCTGTGACTCTATTTTTTAGTTATGTAAATGGTATTTATTGAGGTTTATATTTTAGGGCTTTCCATTTACTCTCTTTTTCTCTTCCATTGTACGACTTGTAGTACAGTACCATCCTGTGAAAACTGCACATAGTCTGGAAGTTGATGTTGTCTGGAAAGTTGTAAGTTAGCCCATATCTATTTTCGCTATAGCTTTATCATCAGCTACACAGTATTGCGCATGCGCTTGAGCTCTCGCGATCGCAGATTTAAGATTTGACCCATCCCGTCTAGGGCGCTTCCTGTTGAAGGTGTTTTCAGTTTCAACTGTAATTTTGGGAAAAACAATTATAGGCTCTAACGCCATTAGAATTGCACGTTCGTATGAGGGCCCATCCTATAATTATTAGTTATCTGTTATTAGTATAATGTATCTAAAGTTATGATAATACATATAATTATTTAGATTCCATTTTCTTAGCAGATTCCTTTTGGCTGTACATATTCAGGTTGAATCTGGATAACGTTGACTTCAGTTATTAAGTTCTTATCGTTGGTAAATCGCGAATTAGAATTTGTCTTTGGGTATTTGGTATTAGATTTATCTGGCGCCTGGGTTATACTAAATTTTGTTCGTTGTCATACGTTACGGACCTCCTCCCAATTCACCTACTTGAGTTACGGGAAAATACCCAATTGCCAACATCAGCACGTAGTCGGCTCGTTTGGCAGCTTTTAAAGGTATTATGCGTTACCCCGAATTTTCGGGGGTAATATCATATTCGAATGAATTTGTGCATTCTTCAGTCTTCTCGTGTGCTTTTCAAGTGGATTTGAGTGTTTTTTGACATATTTCGAGAACCGTTTACCGTTTCGGGTTCTAATTACGTTAAATCGAAAGTATTTGGATGAAATAAGGTCGAAATATGTGTTTTCCTATCGTTTTTGACTGTTTTCAGCGTTCTTTCGAGTTTTGGTCAGTATTTGATTGAAATAGAATAGAAAATGGTCCATTTGCATGCTAACTTTCTTTTCAAATTATATTCGAATGAATTTGTGCATTATTTAGTCTTCGTATGAGCTTTTCAAGTGGATTTGAGTGTTTTTTGACTGATTTCGAGAACCGTTGACCGTTTCTAGCTGTAATTACGTGAAATCGAGAGTATTTGGATGAAATAAGCCCAGACAGCACAGGATATCCTAAGGACGCCCATATTAAGTCCTAAATTTATCCCAACGTCCCAGACCTAACTAGGGACGTTCTAATTTGTACGTATTAGGGACGTTCTAATTTGTACATCCTGAGGACGCACAAACTATAATCAACAATTGGAAAATAATACACATCGTCATTAGAAACCACAATTATTTACAATTTTTAGGTATATAATAACCAAAAATCAAAAAATACGTAATTACTTCATTCTATTTTTTTCAATTCAGCACAATTATTCCTATTCATTAAATGCGCATGCGTGACACCACATTCGTCATTTCGGATCCCACCATCTATGTCAGTCGCCACTTTGGTTGTTTTTCGTTTCTGTGTGTGTAATATAATTAGAGACAAGAGTATAAATCATCATATTTTGTATACTTGAGTGTTGTAATATTTAATATAATGTGTTGTTGAGCCCAGTGAACCCCATGAAAAAATACTATATGCGTGCCAAGAGACTTGAAGTTGCCGTATACCGGCGGGGTTGGCATTCTGTGCTGAAGACATCGACGTTGATTGTAGTAGTAGTGATGTATCTCATCGACAGATTATTTTAAATGGCCCCATGGAAGATGCAACAGTGCATAACCTCAATCCTGAATTTCCTACAAAAATTGAGGTAGGTGGAAGGCATAGAAAATTTTGAAAATTATTCTGTTCTGGTCCATATAGGTATATGAATGTATGATAATTTGAATAAATGTATATAGACATTTTATGGTATTTATTCTCAATAATTTTTCCTGTGCCCATTAAACAGATCCTACAAAGGTTCCTTAAAAGAAATTAGAGTGCCAGAGTACTTGGGAGGTCCATTACCAAAATTAAGAGACGTAATTGGGATGTTCTTATTAGGACTTCACAGGGACGTATGGCTTTGTAACAAAAGATGTCCTAAGGACGTCCTGAGGACGGCTGAGGTTCTGGAACGGAAGTACCTGGGACATCGAATGACTGATAACGGACATCGTATGGACGTTTTAGGTACGTATCTGTGCTGTCTGGGAGGTCGAATTGTGAGTTTTCTTATCGTTGAACTGTTTTCAGCGTTCTTCCGAGTTTCGGTCTGTATTTGACTGGAATAGAATAGAAAATGGTCCATTTTCATGCTAACTTTCGTTTTTAATCATATTCGAGTGAATTTGTGCATCATTTAGTCCTTTTGTGTGCTTTTCAAGTGGATTTAAGGGTTTTTTTACGTATTTCGAGAACCGTTGACCGTTTCGTTCTGTAATTACGTGAAATCGAGAGTATTTGGATGAAATAAGGTCGAATTGTGAGTTTTCTCATCGTTTTAGACTGTTTTCAGTGTTCTTCCGAGTTTTGGTCTGTATTTGACTGAAATAGGATAGAAAATGGTCCATTTTTATGTTAACTTCCGTTTTAAATCATATTCGAGTGAATTTGTGCATTATTTAATCCTTTTATGTGCTTTTCGAGTGGATTTAAGGTTTTTTTTTACGTATTTCGAGAACCGTTGACCGGTTTTGAGCTGTAATTACGTGAAATCGAGAGTATTTAGATGAAATGAGATCGAATTGTCCGTTTCATTGAGGTTTCAGACCGTTTTCAGCGTTGTTTCGAGTTTTGGTCTATATTTGACTGAAATAGAATAGAAAATGGTCCATTTGCATGCTAACTTTCGTTTTAAGGCATATTAGAGTGGATTTTTGCATTATTTAGTCTTCTTGTGTGCTTTTCAAGTGGATTTGAGGGTTTTTTGACTAATTTGGAGAACCGTTGACTGTCCTGGGCTGAATTTACGTTAAATCGGGAGTATTTGGATGGAATAAGGTCGAATTATGTGTTTTCCTATCGTTTTTGACTGTTTTCAGCGTTCTTAAATCATGTTTGAGTGAATTTGTGCATTATTTAGTCTCCTTGTGTGCTTTTTTAGTGGATTTAAGTGTTTTTTAACTTATTTCGAGAACCGTTGACCGTTTCGTTCTGTAATTACGTGAAATCGAGAGTATTTGGATGAAATAAGGTCGAATTGTGAGTTTTCTTATCGTTTTAGACTGTTTTCAGTGTTCTTCCGAGTTTTGGTCTGTATTTGACTGAAATAGAATAGAAAATGGTCCATTTTTATGCTTACTTTCGTTTTAAATCATATTCGAGTGGATTTGTGCATTATTTAGTCTCCATGTGTGCTTTTTTAGTGGATTTAAGGGTTTTTTCACTCATTTCGAGAACCGTTGACCGTTTCGAGCTGTAACTACGTGAAATCGAGAGTATTTGGATGAAATGAGGTCGAATTGTGAGTTTTCTCATCGTTTTAGACTGTTTTCAGCGTTCTTTCGAGTTTTGGCCTGTATTTGACTGAAATAGAATAGAAAATGGTCCATTTTTATGCTAACTCCCGTTTTAAATCATATTCGAGTGAGTTTGTGCATTATTTAGTCTCCTTGTGTGCTTTTAGAGTGGATTTAAGGTTTTTTTCACGCATTCCGAAAACCGTTGACGGTTTCGAGCTGTAATTACGTGAAATCGAGAGTATTTGGATGAAATAAGGTCGAATTGTAAATTTTCCTATCGTTTTAGACTGTTTTCAGCGTTCTTTCGAGTTTTGGCCTGTATTTGACTGAAATAGAATAGAAAATGGTCCATTTTTATGCTAACTTCCGTTTTAAATCATATTCGAGTGAGTTTGTGCATTATTTAGTCTCCTTGTGTGCTTTTAGAGTGGATTTAAGGTTTTTTTTACGCATTCCGAAAACCGTTGACGGTTTCGAGCTGTAATAACGTGAAATCGAGAGTATTTGGATGAAATAAGGTCGAATTGTAAATTTTCCTATCGTTTTAGACTGTTTTCAGCGTTGTTCCGAGTTTTGGTCTGTATTTGACTGAAATAGAATAGAAAATGGTCCATTTGCATGCTTTCAAGTGGTATTGAGGATTTTTGACTTATTTCAATCACCGTTTCGGTGTATTGGTTTGGGCTGTATTCACGTGAAATCGAGTATATATGGATGAAATAAGGTCGAATTGTTAGTTCCCCCATCGTTTTAGACTGTTTTCAGCGTTCTTCCGAATTTGGTCTGTATTTGACTGAAATAGAATAGAAAATGGTCCAATTGCAAGCCAACTTTGGTTTTGAATTATATTCGACTGAACTCGTGCATTATTTAGTCTTCTAGTGTGCTTTTTGAGTGGAATTGAGGATTTTTGACTTATTTCAATCAACATTGACCGGTAAGGGCTCTATTTACGTGAAATCTAGAGTATTCGGATAAAATGAGGTCGAATTGTTAGTTTTCCTATCGTTTTGGACTGTTTTCATCGCGTTTTCGAGTTTTGGTCTGTATTTACTGAAATGGAATAGAAAATGGTCCAATTGCAAGATAACTTTCATTTCAAATCATATTCGAGTGAATTTGTGCATTATTCAGTCTTCTTTTATGCTTTCAAGTGGAATTGAGGATTTTTGACTTATTTCAATCACTGTTTCGGTGTATTGGTTTGGGCTATATTCACGTGAAATCGAGAATATATGGATGAAATAAGGTCGAATTGTCAGTTCCCCCATCGTTTTAGACTGTTTTCAGCGTTCTTCCGAGTTTTGGTCTGTATTTGACTGAAATATAATAGAAAATGATCCAATTGCAAGCCAACTTTGGTTTTGAATTATATTCGACTGAATTCGTGCATTATTTAGTCTTCTTGTGTGCTTTTTGAGTGGAATTGGGGATTTTTGACTTATTTCAATCACCATTGACCGGTAAGGGCTCTATTTACAAGAAATCTAGAGTATTCGGATAAAATGAGGTCGATTTGTTAGTTTTCCTATCGTTTTGGACTGTTTTCATCGCTTTTTCAAGTTTTGGTCTGTATTTACTGAAATGGGATAGAAAATGGTCCATTTGCATGCTAACTTTCATTCTAAATCATATCCGAGTGAATTTGTGCATTATTTAGTCTTCTTGTGTGCTTTTCAAGTGGAATTGGGGATTTTTGACTTATTTCGAGAACCGTTGACTGACACGGGTTGTATTCACGTGAAATCTAGAGTATTCGGACTAGATAAGGTCGAATTGTTAGTTTTCCTATCGTTTTGGACTATTTTCAGCGTTCTTTCCAGTTTTAGTCTACATTTGACCGAAATAGATTAGAAAATGGTCCATTTGTATGTTTACTTCCGTTTTCAATCATATTCGAGTGAATTTGTGCATTATTCAGTCTTCTTGTATGCTTTTTAAGTGGAATTGAGGATTTTTCGACTTATTTCAATCTTCGTCGACCGTTTTGGGCTGTATTCACGTAAAATCGAGAGTATTCGGATGAAATAAAGTCGAATTGTTAGTTTTCCTATCGTATTGGACTATTTTCAGCGTTCTTCCCAGTTTTAGTCTACACCGTTTGGGTGTATTGGTTTGGGCTGTATTTACGTGAAATCGGTGATTGAAAATAGGTCAAAAATCCTCAATTCCTGAAAATAGTCCAAAACGATAGGAAAACCAACAATTCGACACTATTTTATCCGAATACTCTAGATTTCACGTGAATACAGCCCAAACTGGTCAATGGTGGTTGAAATGCTTCAAAAATCCTCAATTTCACTTGAAAAGCATACAAGAAGGCAGGATAATGAGCGAATTCACTCGAATATGATTTAAAACGACGTTAGCATACAAATGGAACATTTTTTTTTCTATTTCAGTCGAATACAGACCAAAATCCTCAATACCTGAAAACATCCAAAAACGATAGGAAAACACATAATTCGACCTCATTTCATCCAAATACTCTCGATTTCACGTAAATTCAGCCCAGGACAGTCAACGGTTCTCCAAATTAGTCAAAAATCCCTCAAATCCATTTAAAAAGCACACAAGGAGACTGAAAAATGCACAAATTCACTAGAATGATTTAAAACGAAATTTAGAATGCAAATGGACCATTCTCTATTCTATTTCAGTCAAATACAAACCAAAACGGGAAGAACGCTGAAAACAGTTTGAAGCGATGAGAAAACTTACAATTCGACCTTATTTTATCCAAATACTCTCGATTTCACGTAATTACGGCTCGAAACGGTCAACGGTTCCCGAAATAAGTAAAAAAACCTCAAATTCACTTGAAAAGCACCAAAGGAGACTAAATAATGCATAAATTCACTCGTATATGATTCAAAATGAAAGTTAGAGTGCAAATGGACCAATTTCTATTTCAGTCAAATACAGACCAAAGCTCGAAAGAACGCTGAAAACATTCGAAAACGATAGGAAAGCTCACAATTCGACCTTATTCCATCCACATATTCTCGATTTCACGTAATTACATCCCGAAACGGTCAACGGTTCTCGAAATGATTCAAAAATCCCTGAATCCACTTAAAAAGCACCAAAGGAGACTAAATAATGCACAAATTCACTCGAATATGATTCGAAATGAAAGTTAGCATAAAAATTGACCATTTCTATTCTATTTCAGTCAAATACAGACCAAAACTCGAAAGAACGCTGAAAACATTCAAAAACGATAGGAAAACACATAATTTGACCTTATTTCATCCAAATACTCTCGATTTCACGTAAATTCAGCCCAGGACAGTCAACGGTTCTCCAAATTAGTCAAAAATCCCTAAAATACACTTGAAAAGCACACAAGAAGAAATAATAATGCGAAAATTCACTCTAATATGACTTTAAACGAAAGTAAGCATAAGAACGGACCATTTTCCATTTCATTTCAGCCAAATATAGACCAAAACTGGGCAGACCGCTGAAAACGGTCTAAAACGTTAATAAAACGGACAATTCGACCTCATTTAATCCAAATACTCTCGATTTCACGTAATTACAGCTCAAAACGGTCAACGGTACTCGAAATAAGTGAAAAAACCCTTAAATCCACTTAAAAAGCACACAAGGAGACTAAATAAAGCACAAATTCACTCGACTATGATTCAAAACGAAAGTTGGCATGCGAATTGACCATTTTCTATTCTACTTCAATCAAAATCTGACCAAATTTGGAAGAACGCTGGAAACGGTCTGAAACGTTGAAAAAACGGACAATTCGACCTCATTCCATCCAAATTCTGTCCATTTCACGTAATTACAGTTTGAAACGGTCAACGGTTCTCGAAATGAGTGAAAAACACTTAAATCCACTTAAAAAGCACACAAGGAGAATAAATAATGCACAAATTCACTCTAATATGCCTTAAAACAAAAGTTAACATAAAAATGGACCATTTTCTATTCTATTTCAGTCAAATACAGACCAAAACTCGGAAGAACGCTGAAAACAGTCTAAAACGATAAGAAAACTCACAATTCGACCTTATTTCATCCAAATACTCTCGATTTCACGTAATTAGGGCCCGAAACGGCCAACGGTTCTCGAAATATGTCAAAAAACACTTAAATCCACTTGAAAAGCACACCAGAAGACCGAATAATGCACAAATTCATTCGAATATGATTCAAAACGAAAGTTAGCATGCAAATGGACCATTTTTCATTTTATTCTAATCAAATACTGACCAAAACTCGGAAGAACGCTGAAAACAGTCAAAAACGATACGATACTCTCGATTTCATGTAAATTTAGCACAGGACAGTCGACGGTTCTCCAAATTAGTGAAAAAACCCTCAAATTCACTTGAAAAGGACACAAGAAGACTAAATAATGCAAAAATCCACTCTAATATGCCTGTAAATGGACCATTTTCCATTTTATTTCAGTCAAATATAGACCAAAACTCGGGAGAACGCTGAAAACGGTCTAAAACGTTGATAAAACGGACAATTCGACCTCATTCCATCCAAACACTCTCGATTTCACGTAATTACAGCCCGGAACGGTCAACGGTTCTCGTAATAATTCAAAAACTCCTAAATCCACTTAAAAAGCACACAAGGAGCCCAATATTGTGACAATATTGAGTATACACTGGCAAGCCAATGTTTGGCCAATATCACTACAAAGACTATTTCAAACAATATTGGCGGTTTTGTATATAACCGTATTGTAGCCAATATTGGTTTGAAATGTAAATTTCATAGTGGAATCAATATTGGCGAAATATTGCATTTCATAAGTGTATAGAAAATTACTTCATTTGAGTAAAAGTAAATCCCGCAAAATTCCTATCTGTTTGATTGTACTTATTGATAACTAATTAAGTGAAGCCGTAGACAAAAAATGATGAAATTATATTAAATATTTATCAAATTTTTATGGAAGGTGACAACACTGTTCCAAACCCTCAACAGAATGCATTGTAGCCTCGCAGTGTTGCCAGAAATGGTCCAATTTCAGGCAAAACTTCGTCTCGATAAAATCCTTTTATGAGAAATAGTGATATTTTGAATAATACGAATATTAATAAAACCTAATCTAAATGTCGTAAATTTTCGTCCAAATAACTTTTATCCATAGTTTGTACATCTGTGGTAAGGAGTATTAATTATTCTCCTATAACTTCCGTTTTAAATCATATTTGAGTGAATTTGTGCATTATTTAGTCTCCTTGTGTGCTTTTTAAGTGGATTTAAGTGTTTTTTTACTTATTTCGAGAACCGTTGACCGTTTCGTTCTGTAATTACGTGAAATCGAGAGTATTTGGATGAAATAAGGTCGAATTGTGAGTTTTCTTATAGTTTTAGACTGTTTTCAGTGTTCTTCCGAGTTTTGGTCTGTATTTGACTGAAATAGAATAGAAAATGGTCCATTTTTATGCTAACTTTCGTTTCAAATCATACTCGGATGATTTTGTGCATTATTTAGTCTCCTTGTGTGCTTTTTAAGTGGATTTTAGGTTTTTTTACGTATTTCGAGAACCGTTGACCGTTTCGAGCTGTAATTACGTGTAATCGAGAGTATTTGGATGAAATAAGGTCGAATTGTAAGTTTTCCTATCGTTTTAGACTGTTTTCAGCGTTGTTCCGAGTTTTGGTCTGTATTTGACTGAAATAGAATAGAAAATGGGCGATTTGCATGCTAACTTTCGTTTTAAATCATATTTGAGTGAATTTGTGCATTATTTAGTCTCCTTGTGTGCTTTTTAAGTGGATTGAAGGGTTTTTTCACTTATTTCGAGAACCGTTGACCGTTTTGTTCTGTTATTACGTGAAACCGAGAGTATTTGGATGAAATTGATGGTTTTATATGGAAGAACAGCCTAATTTTACTAATAAATACTATTCGGAAACATGAACTGCAAAATTACTTTTTATTGTCTAAACTTGACAGACAACTTAAAAAACATTTCTTGAAACAAAAACATTATACAGAGATTACATAAACAAATCTGGCGATCTTGAATATTTCTTTCTACCACCCCCACTCACTTCTTCATTTTCATGACATATACACAAATCATCAACATATATCAATACATATAGTATAGTCCCTTTCTTCATTTTCATATAGAGGCACTGATCATTTTTACTCTGTTCAAATCCACAATCCAAAAGTTTTCCGCTTATCGTTTCATTCCATGCTTTCGCGGATTGCTTCAAACCGTAAACTGCCTTGTGGAGTTTATATACAAGATGGGAAT
>CAJUYG010001828.1:0-33434 GCA_910591675.1 Galerucella calmariensis | reverse complement strand
AGACGAAGAAGACGAAGAAGACGAAGAAGACGAAGAAGACGAAGAAGTGTTTCAAAGACCAGCTATCCACGAATACTTTACGCTACTTTTTTTTATTGGTGCACTTTGAAATTATAAATACTGGTCTATAACTACTACAACAACAAGAAATGGAAATCATAGATGGAAATAAGAACTAAATGTCAAATGGTTGAATTCGTGATGTATATGACGAATACCTTGCGTTGTCATGGAAATGAGAAAAACATAAACTAATTTGTATTTTGATGGAAGTTCAACCTTATTGAGTTCTGTGAATGTCAATAGTATTAATTCAAATACTATTTCCTAAGAGAGCTCAATTAATGACATTTTATGCGTGATTGTGCTCTTAAATTGTTCGCCATTCTGATCCGCTACATGTAGTCATTTAATTCCTTTCTAGAAATAGAAAACTGATCACATCATATACTTCAGTCGCTTTACGAATTACACGTATTGATTAAAGTTGATCACTTCTAAGAGAATATTGATGACGGTGGATGAATTTATGAAATAAAACTAGTGAGTGTGTAGATTTTGTTAGTTTCTAAACATCTCGTAGAAATAAAAAAAAATTGAAAATATTTTATTTGGCGCCCAACGTGGGCATTACGGACTAAAATGATTTGCAAGCTGTACAAGGATGGGAAAAGGTAGTGGGGTAATCCTATGATGATGAAGATCCACATTTTAATAAATCTATTCACGAACTGTCAGTTTTTCCAGTGAAGGGTATGAAAAAATTGACCCATTCAAAAAAAAATTGGATATAGATTTTTATTTTGAAAGAAATGATAAATAAATTACCAACGATTTGTCAAAAATAAACTAAATGTAGCTCGTCCCAAAGCTATCTATTTGATCGTCTAAATAACCGATCCTTTATCCTTTCCCATTCCCTTCAAATAGAAAACTCTAATTTCTCTTTTTTGTTTCTTTATGGCCTTCGGTAATCTGTCACAATAAAATTGGACATCAAAAGCGGCATATGAAGTACTGAAAATTAATCAAAAAGTTTTCCGGCCATTCAAACTAACTGAAAATGAAAAATCGATAGAAAGTTTTTTGCAACAGTGAGTGAGAGTGAGTGAGTGAGAGATAGTGTGTAGTCGACTGACTTTATGTTATTTGCTGTTCATTTCGGTCACAGATGCTCTTTACAATACTTTCAGCTCATGAAAATTACACCAACCCTCCACAAACTTTATTGGTATTTAATTTAAATCGTCTAAGTATTAAAAAAACAATATGATATTAACATTGATTATTTTTTTAATTTTACACATGAGCTGTATCAAATTTTCAAAGTAAGTTCCTATTGTTGAAGATGTTAAAATGTATTAACAAACAAAACACTTGTGTATTGCCACATTTTGTCATTCAAAGGCCAACCATTTATGTGGCAAAACTGAAACATGACTATAAGTTTCCCTTTTCAATAACGCAAGTTTACGCTTTCCTTTGAAACTGACGCGATGCCTAACAAACCCAGTGTGTCCTTATTCGATGTCATCGCTAAATACTGGAGCTTGCTGCGGTGCATCAGAAACGCGCTCGACGTCCGGTTGACCGGCATACCTGAGTAGATAGACCGTAGCGTGAATGACCAGCTTAAGAGATATGTATGTATGTATGTATTTTGGGGTGACATACACTGAGACCTAAAAGATCTATTGTGCCCCATTACTTATGCTCAGTTTCTGAGGAGTCTCAGAAACTAATAGCTCCTTAAGTCCTATTTCCTGGAGGAATTTCAGGATATCTGCAGGCTTCAACTTGGGTAAATGTTCCTCTTCTATCCAGTAATCTCCCAGGTGCTATACCCTGGGATTCTGAAGTGCTGAGCAGTTGGAAAGTATGTGGATGTTTGTAGGTTTCTTCTTCCACACCACAAAATCTGCATTCCTCTTCCTCCACTATTTTGAGCTTTTTCAGGTTCCCATTCAGGCGACAATGTCCCGTTAGGACCCCTGTTAAAACATTTAGCGCAGTTTTACTTTGACTTATGCATTCATTTGATCTCAACAAGTTGTAGTCACTCAGAATTGATTGTATAAGCCCTACTAGATCTTTCCCATGGTCAGATCTTTTTCTTTACCCATTTTTTCCAATATTGCATTAGGGCTGATTCCGCAAAAGGGTTCAGGCCCCCAGAAAGTTATTTCAGTCCCCCTCTTTGCTAGTTCATCTGCTATTTCATTTCCTTCTATTCCAGTGTGCTCTGGAATCCATAGTAAGGGTCCTATATTGTTCTCGCCTACTTCATTGAGTTTGTCCAGGCATTCCCACACCAGAAGAGCTCACTGCTTTAATGGCTGCTTGACTATCCGACATTATTATAATCCTTTGTCTTCTGTATCCTTTATCAATATTGAGCTGGGCGCACTTTCTTATGGCTTGGATTTCCGCTTGAAAAATACTTGGGGTTTTTCCCAAGCTTCCAGAGTGTTTGGTCCCTGGCCCGAACACTCCTATCCCAGTTCCTTCCATTGCTTTTGAGCCGTCTGTGTACCATTGAATGATATTCTTTCCAAGTCTGGTAATGGTATTTGGATCCCATTCCTTCTTGTCGCTTAATTCCGTAACGAATTTCTTTGAAAAGCTATACTTTTTTATCATACTGTCTTGTGGCTTGTCCCAGGTTGTCTGATTTCTAAGAAATGAGGAGGTGGTTTTTTTAATGATTCCCTCTCTACTTAGTCTGTATCTTGTTCTTTCTGCAACAATTTTCACCACCATATGTAGAGGGGTGAGGTTGAGAATCACTTCCATGGCTGCCGTTGGGCATGTTCTCATTGCTCCTGTAATGCATATACAGGCTAGTCTTCCAATTTTGGAGAGGTTTTACTTTCGTCGTCACTAGGCTAGTTCTACCACTCCACGCAATGGCTCGATAAGTGATTGGTCTCACTATGGCAGTATACATCCAGCACAGGATTTTTGGGTTACAGCCCCAGTTTCTCCTTTTCGTGTTTGCTCCACAGGAGTTTACTGTTTAGAGTCAAACCTAGATACTTGACTTCTTGTCTCCATTTAATCTCGTTCCCATCAAGTTTTATGGTGTTGAGGATTTAAGAGATAACATTACGTACTCTTGGTGAGTGAACCGATGTATTTTATAACGCAGTCTAAACACAGCTGGCGTCAAGCGTTATCTAAGACACTAAAAAAGGATTAAAACTTTTATCGCTAGAATTAATGGGATTCACCAGTGTAAATCATTATTTAAACTATTGGGATAAGATATAATTATCAATAATTACAAAAACATTAACCTATTTATAGATATATATCATAACAAAAGTGTAGATATAAAATTGTGGTTCACAGGATTAGATTTACACAAGCATAAGAACCAGTTTCCTTATCGGAAATCCCATGCTAATAACACATTTGCACTCAGATATATAACCAGACAATCTTTAATAATTAAGTCAGTCTGTTAGTCTGAGATCAAAATTTAATAAGATACAATTATTATTATGAAAATGAACGTTAAAAGTGTTTTTTTCATTACTTTGTGCTGTTTAATTTTTTGTATAACCAATGCAGGAACCGGTGGATACATTATAAGCCAAGGTGAGATTTTTTTCTAATTAATTAAAAAGATTAAATCATTTTTTTACGATTACAGATTTTGGGATACAAGATGTAACTGCACCAGCTATAAAACTAGAGAGATACCAAAACAGTATTTACTATATCGGATTTATATTTAAGGTATTTAAAGTAAATTTGAAATAATTAAAATGTATTCACCTCAACAATTATTTTTAGGGATCTTGGTACCAAGCTATGCAGTTTTGTAAATACTACAATATGGATTTGGTCGGTATTGAGTCCCAACAAGAGAACGAGTTTCTTTTCAATCAAATGAAAAACTTCTGTAAGTGTATCTCAATATTAATATTAATCGGCTGATATAGTTTAGTTAACCTTCCAAAATTAACTATTTGTAGGATAGGTATAAATTTAGATGTCCAGATAATAGTATTATACTATTTTCAATTTCAAATAAACATGACGTACTAACCCCAAGGTTAGGTTAGGTTCTATGCGAGTGGGACCTTCTCGCCAGGGTAGTATATGAACGCCTTCGAGTGAGGGATCCCCGGTAAGTCTGCTCAGTACGTGTAGGTTTCTCTCTCTGCCCAGGTAGCTATGGCTGATCTAGCAGTGCTCTCTGCAATGTCAAAAGGGATTGTAGACCATCTTAGATTTTATCCTGTTCGAGCAGCCTGGCTATCTGACAGGATGTGTGTATTCTTTTTTACAACAGGTTGATTCATCAGCTCTATTGTAGCCAGTTCAATGGCGTATACTTTAGCCTGAAAGACGGTAGAGTACCTGCCCCGGTTGGCTGTGATTTCCACTCTGGGTTTCCTGCTGAAGATTGCTGCTCCAGCACCGTTGTAAAGGGCTTGTCTACGTGCAGTTTTGTGACAGAAAGATCTGAGGGCATCCCAAGAATGTGGTGATTTTATATTTCCCTCATCAATGCTGACCCTAACGCCAAATATTAGGATTAGTTGGAAACTAGACGACTCAAGCGCAGAGCCTCTCTGTGAAGGGTTCCATCAGATGCGGCTAAAGGTGGATAGGCGTGTTAGGGCTAGTACGTCATACTGCATCACACCAACGAGAGCAGCTTTCACAAATTGAACGTAAAGTTGTATGCTTGAAATGAAAATTATTTAATTTAACACATATATGGTGCGATTACCAGCAAACTGTTGACTGTAGCTGATTATATTTCATTTCCACAGCTTCCCAGGTTTTATCACAAACTTCTCGCTTGTATCAGAGATTTATCAAGCTTCCTGAGGCTCCTCTATAGAAGTCTGGTTAGTTTTCTGGTTTTTGCCAAGCAGTTAACTGAATTTTTGCCAGATCAATTTCAAATCTACTCATTCAAACCTCCGTTTAAAACAGTACCGGTTGCAAGTGGTACTAATACTATTATCTTGACATCTTTACTTAAATAGGACAATTGTTACATCAAACTGTAATTAAGTGAAAGTATGAATTTATTTTAGTTGGTGGTAGTTCGGAATATTGGTTTTGGACATCGGGTACGACTTTATCCAACAACCATTGGGTTTGGATGAATACTGGAAGGCCGATAATATATTCTAGCTGGTTCCCGAATCAACCAGATAATGCGGGTAATAGCGAGCATTGCATTGAAGTCAGATACGTTTATACTAACTCAGGACTCAAATGGAATGACAATAATTGTGAGACGGCGCAACTACACGTTATTTGCGAAGCACCAGTTTCAAGAAATGTATCTTCGATCATATCTAATATTTGTACACCTGTGCAGGATGTGAAAGTTTTATGAATAAAATTGGAAATATATCTGTTTATTTTAATGTTTTGATTGGTGGTTAAGGGAAGAATGGAATAAATGCAGTTGATATAAAGCAAATTTGAAGCCCTCTTCTGGCATGCTTGTTCACTAGATAGATGGATTTCATGAGGTGGCTTTTGGCCATCAGATCTGCTGTAAATTTTGGTTAGGTTTGTTCCCTGAAAGATCAGTCTTTCAAGTTTCAGAATTTCACAGATGTTATCAAATATTTAAATTTATCTACTGTGGTCAACAGATCGGAAGGATGTCTGCAATCTTTTCCACCTACACCTAAAAATATCTACTAAATATTAATTATAATTCGTCATATTATATTGGTTCATCATTATCATCATATCGAAATTTAATAAAAAATTAAAAAATTTCAAATATGGACGCCAAAAGTGCTTATTTTGTTAGTTTTTGTTGTTTATTTTTTCGTATAACAACAGCAGCATCTAGTGGATCTTTTGTTAAGCCGGGTGAGTTAAAGAACCTCGTAAATATAATATGTTGTATAATTCTCAGTCTTTATTTATTTTGCTTTTATTTTATAATTAAATAAACCAAAACTGTACTTTAATGTAATAAAGTATAATATGCAACATGGGCGTACCCACCCAGGAACAGGAGAGGGTAGCTGCCCCACCTCGGAAGCAAAAAAATTATTAGTTATAAAATTTTGTTGCTGGAATTTCTTACAATTTTTAAAATAAAAATTTTATCACAGAGTTTCATGAGTTGGGTGATAGAATAATAAGATTTGTTTGCAAAAAGATTTAGCAGAAGACAAATTAATGGACATTGAAGTGGCTGCACTTTTCAAGAATATTAATATTTTTTCCCTGCAACAAGGCATGCATTTTAAATGCTTTCTCATCCACTATTTCCACTTATTTGCGAAGCCCCAATATCAAAAAATATATCGGCGCTAATGGCTACTACAGATGACGTAGCAGTTTTGTGAATAAAACAAAATAGTCAATATCATTTTTATCTACAAGCATATTTTTCTTTGCGGGACAAAATTTTCGTCAAATATAGAATAATTAGATTTGTGTGCAAAAATATTTAGAAGGAGACAAATTAATGGATATTGAAGTGGCTGCACTTTTCAAGAATGTTAATATTGTTTCCCTGCAATAAGGCATGCATTTTAAGTGCTTTTCCATCCACAATGGCTACCTACATCACCCTTTGAAGGGTAAAAACCTGGCATTCACCATTTCCATGATAAAATGTTACAGCCTGAACGACCATGCTTTGTCCCCCACCTAGTTTTAATCATGGATACGCCCTTGGTATGCATCTCACATTTGATAGTTACTAAGTCACTCGCTAAAGTAGTAATTTTTTTAATCGTGTCTAAATAGCTATATCATTGTATAATATACTATTTTCTACTCCTGTTTTATAATATACTTATCAAAAGACTAAAATCTGTATCATAATGATATTCATTATGATACCAATTTTCATTATTATACAGATTTTTAAGCCAATAGGAATGCAACATTCGCACAATATTTAATATCCATATCTATATATACCTGGTTGAAATTTCCGAAATTAATTATATTAGGTCTGTTCCCTGCAATAAAAGTGTAGCACTGAGCTATACGATTTTATTTATTTTAATTATGATATGTTTTAATGCTTCTTGCAGTATACAAATGCAATATACATAGATGGTCCCAAATTTAGCAATTTTAGACGCATTTTTTCACAGATAGACCTGAATTTTTCAAAATTAGGTATATAGCTCAGTGCTACACTTTTATTGCAGGCGAACAGACCTATTGAATGACACTCAATTTGACAGCTGTCAAATAATTTTGATTTTCAAGAGTAATTATATTTAAAATTGATTAAACTAAATAATTCTTATTAATAGGAGTAGAAAAAATAGTGTATGCAACTTTCATGTCATGGCCATTAATACACTCGCATATTATATACGAAACTCACCTGCGGCTCGTTTCGTATCCCACAACATGCTCGTGTCTTAATGGCTATCATTACATGATCATTGCATAAAATACTATTATATTCTATATTATATTGAAATTTTCAGATTCTGGAGTGCAGGATATAACTATTCCAGCTATAAAACTGGAATGATTCCAAAACAGCATCTACTACATAGAATTCATATTTAAGGTTTGTAAAGTCAGAATATTTTTATTTACGACTTACCTTGATCGTCATGGATAATTAAAATTATACTCTTTGTTAAATGATAAAATTTTCTGCACGACAACAAAACAAAACACGCCTGCCACACGTGAAGCATTCGCGCAACTGACTCGATGGTGTGGGTGCAATAGTTAGTAGACCGAATGAAACTGAAGTTGGTCGAGTGTTGCGTTTCATACTTATGGTCTTAGATAAATGAAGGCATTCCATATTAGGATACTATTCCATATTTGGTGACTTTCCTCTAATAATTTTGTTGTGTTCAATCTCCGGAAGATGGATGGCGTTGATAAAATTTTAATTATTGTTAGCTTGTACCGTTTAAAAACACTGCGACACAAATAGTATGTTATATACAAAGGTGGTGAAGACTATAATTATTGACCGAGCACCAAGATTGTTTAAGGTGCGAGGTTTATAAATGTCTTCAACACCATGCTGTTTATACAATTTTTTTCACTACTAGCCAAATTTAAGACAAAAATTGAAAACAATTCACAAGCGCATCACGAGAAGCGTTCACTCCGACGTCTGACTGACAAGTACACTGTCAGTTCTCGATATATTACGAACGTACTCGTTATGTCATTAGTCATTTCGGGTTGAGCGCGAATTTTAAACTAATGGCATTTTTATTCAAATGATTTTATCTTGATGGGTAATTTCAAGCAGCAAATATGTTAGAGACAATCTCCTGGGTATACAAAATTATGTTGCACAAGTTTTTGTTGAACTACTATCCCTGAATTCTCAAAATATTTGAATTAGTCCATTATTGACCAGGAAAAAATGATTTACCACTAATAAAGAAATTCAACTTCTCAAATGGCTAGAAGAGGCAATAATTGTCAACTTCACAAATATGTGCCATTGGAAAAATCTGGCAACCATAAGTTTGACACATTTTCAAAAGTGGTTAACTTTTGAACTATAACTAATAAATTATTTTGAAACAATACTGTAATTTAAATTTCAAAGTAAAGAGGGGGTAAAAATGTGAATTCAATCAAAATATGAATCATCCAATTTTCAGGGATCTTGGTACCAAGCCTTGCAGTTTTGTAAATATCACCACATGGATATGGTCGGTATTGAGTCCGAATTAGAAAATAGTTTGTTGTTGAATCAGATGAAAACAATCTGTGAGTATTCTTTTTTTTCCCATTCCCAAAAAAATTTACATAATAATACTTTTTATGTGAAAATCTAATTCATTTTAGTTGGATCTGGCACTGAATACTCATTCTGGACTTCGGGAACAACTTTATCTAACAATCACTGGGTGTGGATGAATACTGGAAGACCGATAATCTACACCAGCTGGTTCCCACATCAACCTGACAATGCCAAAGGCAGCGAACACTGTTTGGAAGTCAAATACATCAACACCAACACAGATCTTCTATGGAATGACAATAATTGTGAGACCCAACAGATTCATGTTATTTGCGAAGCCCCTATATCAAGAAATATATCGGCGCTACTGTCTACTACAAATGACGTAACAGTTTTGTAAACAAAGCAAAATAGTCAATAGAACTTCTATCTACAAGTATCTTTTTCTTTGCGAGACAAAATTTTCAAAAATAAAAATCTGTCAATTTGAAAATCTCTTAACAAAAAGGAAATTTCCCATAAAAAAGTTTCTATATCGTAAAGTTTTTCTTTGGCTAATTTTTATTTTTCTCAAAAACTTAAAATTACCATATCCAATTTAAAACCTTCCCATTTTACGAACAGCAAAAGAAAATTGCTACCCTATATATGCTGTTCACAATTTAACCATCTCTTTATTTTCATTTTCCATCGAAATCGACGTTAGTGAGCAACAGATTTTCCAACAGGGAAATCAGAAAGAAGAACTTCATCGCGCGAGGTGCTAGAAATAATATGACTTGACGAAATTCAGTTGTGTTTTTTTTGTATCTTCATTCACGGTCGACAGCAGCAATGTTCAGTCTAAGGTCAGTGTGGCCAACAAAAAGTGTTTTTTTCTGACAAGAATGATAGTTTAGGTCTACCATTCAAAACATAAGATTTTTGTATGTTTTGTTCATTGCGAACATCTATATGGCTTTATTAAAATAATGAATACACCCCCGAAGCGTATATTTTGAAATTTAAAATGACTTTTTAGCTGAATACTCAACATATCGGTGGCCAATAATTATAGGAACTTTTGGCAAGTCACCATTTCATTTCTGTTATTCTGGAACTAGTTATGTCAATTGTATGTTATATTTATTTTTGTTGATATTAGTTTAATTGTGTATGTCCATTTTCAATTAGATTTTTGTAGCATTTCTAGTTAGCTGTATCTCTATTCTTCTGATTACTTTTCCACTGACATATGACATAACTATACCTCATTTAAAAACCAGGAGGAGTAATTTGAATTTAAGTTGGCAATTCTGTAGATCTCTGATTGGTCAGATGCAGCCCAGTTTCACACAACACTTCTTAGCGTTGACATCCAGCTGATTTCCATTTTTAATAGTTCTGACAGATAAATAAGTAATTATGGGATGAAAAACCAAAAATATTCATGTTATCATCAAAATGTCTCAAGCAGTTGGTACATTATTACTTTACATTTTTCTTAAGATAGCAGTAAAGTAGGTTTACCGACTATTAAAGAAATACTGAGTGGGAGGAAAAATATACAGTGCTAAAAAATATTGGTGGAATACTTACCAGGATTTTTAAAAATTGTGAATAGTGAATAAAAATGTGGTTCGAAGAACAAAAATGAGATCTGTGTTGGACAAAGTTTTGCAAGCTTTAAAGAAAAGTTCAGAAACAAATTAAATTCATCTGTGTCACCCTTTGAAGAGTCAAAAGTACTATTTATTTGTTATATACATATTTGGAAACAAATCGATCAGTAAAAATAAGCTTTGGAAGATATAAAACAATAAAGAGGAGAATGGGTTTGGTGGTAAATGAATTATTAGTTTTTGAATGCAAAAAGAAGGAAGAAAATATCTCAGTATTTGAAAAATGGTTCATTACTCCTAATCCGGCAACATAAAGATAACTGTTGGACATGTTTGAATTAATACTGCTTATTGCTCTACAAAGTTATTAATTTTGTAGTACTTATTGTTATTGCCAGAACATATTATAAATTGTCAGTTTTTTTTTTCAAATCAATTAAAATAGATATAATTGAAGTTACTTGACTATCTGTGATACCCCATCATCAACAATGACCATAATTTGTTTGTTGTCGATGTGAATCTGAATCTTCTGATATAGAGCATAGTTATGTAGAGTCGAAGATATTTACTAGCCATTTTGTGAAATGTTTTGAATACTATTGTATTCAATATTGTAATATCGTTTGAATCATTTCTTCGTGTTACTTTGTAGTAACTTTTTTCCAACGTTTCTACAATTCACCGGTAGTAGTTATAAAGAATGATAGATAATTATTTCATATACGTACTCTATACTAGTCGAAACATTTCAAAAATTAACTTATCGACTTTTTTTTAAAGCATTCAGTTGTTTGGTAACTTAAAACAGCCGTAATAGATTAATGTGGATGTTGTAATATTTCAGTTTGAATTAGAAATTTCAAACACGATACAGGAAAAAGTTTTACATTCTGTTCAATGCTTAGGTGCATCTAAAGAATATACTGAAGATCGAAGGAAAAATCGACTTATGACTAATCTCTTTGCTATCAAGACAATTAATATATTTGGAACACGACTGTTGACTACGTTTTCGGAACACACCCTTTAGTAACTAGTCTGGTAACTTTTAGTGGTGTGGGTAAGGCTTTTTAAATTACTCCTCCTGGTTTTTAAATGAACTAGTGACAGATAACAGAAATGAAATGGTGACATGCCAAGAGTTCCTAGAATTATTGGTCACCGATATGTTGAGTATTCTGCTAAAAAATCTTTTTAAATTTCAAGATTTACGCTTCGGGGTTGTTTTCATTATTTTAATAAAGCAATATAGATGTTCGCAATGATAAAAAACGTGAAAAACGAAGAATCTTATGTTTTGAATGGTAGACCTTAACTGTCATTCTTGTCAGAAAAAAACACTTTTTGTTGGCCACACAGACCTTAGACTGAGCTCCTCTATTCACTCGTATTCGATATCGCTTTTAGTATTGTTAGCAGCTTCTGTTAGTTTATTTAACTTCAAAAAGGACATTATTCCATAAAAACACAGCTAATGGACAGTTGCCTTGCTAATGGGACTGCTACAGTTGTGTGGAGTTATAGGGCTGTATTGAGTCATACAACAGGGATTAGTTGAGGTTGTTTCTATCAAGCACCAGGTGGACGTGGCTAAAATTGGAATATTTTTCATTTCAAAAGAGCTTTTCGTGTTTCAATTGCACTTTAAAAAAAGAGTTTGAGGTAAACCTCTCACAAGAAATTAAAATTAACTTTATCGGTTCATGGTTCACAGGAGAAAGAAATCTTATTCTTACTACTGGCTATTACATTGAACCATGCGATGAGCAATGGACATACGTTGCGTATTCCTTTCCTGTTCACATGCTCCGCTTCGAGAAATAATTTACATATTAGTAGTGTGTTGTGTTCTCAATTTCTCTCTCTATAGGAGAGAAGAATTGAAATATTTGACCAATATCAGTGTATACTTATCCTCAACAATGGAGATTATCCGTCGCACATGTTGGTATGACGTGTGTATTAAGGGCCAGTTGTATGTAACGTAGTTAACCAATTGATCAACTGAACCAGGTTCACATGTTTACCATAGTCAAATCAATCAATCGTTGTACGAAAGATGTTCTTGTTGTGATCAGTTGAACCACAGTCAAATTAATATTTTTATGCTGGTTATCCGAATATCTAGTAACATTCGAGCATTTCATCAATATTGTTGGTACTAACTTGAAAAATCGTCACAGTTTTTATCGTTAATCAATGACAGTCAATGATCAAAAGCGTGCTTGGCGTTAAATATGATTTTGTGTGTTCTTTTTGAAGTAAAAGATGGCAGATAAAGAAAACAAGCGTACTCCAAATTTTAGTGCATTTGAAGAGTTGATTTCTTTAGTTGCTGAGTATAAAAACGTTATAGAGTGTAAGAAAACGGATGCAGAAAGTTCTCGGCATAAGAAAAATTTGTGGCTTCAGTTGTTAATCGATACACATTTCTATACACAAAATCACAAAGCTGAGTATACATATTTCAAAAACTTAAATATTCATACACAAAAAAACTATCAAGAAACGCGTTTTATTAACAACATTTACAATATAAGCGAAAAAAACGCGCTATCCCAATAAAAACCGTTTCTGGAACGTGCACTTCACTGGATCCATTTCTAGTAGACTATCATATCGTTGGAATGTCATAAAATGAAATATTTCATTTCACATTTTGCCACAGATATGATCTACTATGAATGGACCTTAATAAAAATTTGATAACAAAATTTTGCAGTCTCAAACTTCAAAATAATTTTTGATTGTCTAGTTGTCAAAATTTTTTCTGTTGTGTCAGTTAGGGATAAAAATTAATTTCTACTTATTTTTTCTTGACAACGATAGCTGGAACGCTACCGAAACGTTGAAATAAAGAATTTAAAAATATTGTGGTTTAATTTCCCAAGAAATTGAAAAAAGAATAAAAAAATTAAATTGCAGTGCCTTTTGATATTTTGAACCTATCAAAAAACTCATTTTCCTCCCACTTTTTAAAATGATTTTCTCTTGTTCGAAATATGCGAGCGTTTTTCCTTAAACCTAAAACCCAGTATAAAATCTCAATAAGGTTTAAAAGTCGTATACAAATAAGTAAATAAACCTTCTTCTACTTCTCTTATCATTTCTAGAAAATCCTCATCATCCGTTAACTCTTCAAAATAATCCACGTTTTCCATTGTAAACAATAAAAAGTTGTAAAATAGGTTATATAACAGTCAATTATAAGATATGTCACATCAGAATTTGAAGGGTATTCCATGAACTTTAGTTAAACCACCATTTTTGGTGGTTCAATAAATTGCATAGTTAACTCATGAGTTAACCAAAATAATTTTTGACTACGTTTCGTACAACACTCTAATAGCTGCGATCGTGGGTTAACCAAAGACATTAGGTTAACTATGCTTCATACAACTGGCCCTAAATGTAAAAATTTGCCTTTCAGCGATGATCGGTGCTACAGGTTCTCGACGAGAATCACATGTTGGTAAGGAAAAAGGACTGGCTACTCGCCGTCCGGTAGATATTTAAATATTCCGATAATAGTGGCCAAAGCGTTTCCAGCTGGCTAATTATTCATGGTATAGATAGTAGAAGTAGCTTCTCCTTACACATTGTCGTTAATTGAAGTCGTCTTCAACGACAGATGACGACAACAAAAACACAAACTAACCGCGTCTCTGTGGTCCGTCTGAGTAAAAGCCAGAACCACATTTATGAAGTTGCCGTGACACGTCGGTGTTCAGCCTTAGCATCTTCATCAATTAGAAGTAGTTAAGTTTCATTTATAAGAGTGATATTAAATAGAGTCATTCATTTAATATGCTACAAATTATTCACAATGTACTTCACGATATATAGAAGTTATATATATCCTTAAATGAATTACCGTCTAAAAGGTTTTGGATGATTCTCTTGAAGGAAGTGAGTACATGAAACAGGCAGGCCTATACACTCACGCACGTAGTCGAGCTTCAAGAATATACACGTATCTACTTGTCATCTGTCGTGTGCTAGGTTTATTTATGTGGCACATGGAAGTATCACAATATGGAAAACAGAGTGGAAATTCAATAGAAAATGTAGTAGATTGTTTGAAAAATGAGAATCAATAAATTGTTCAAGGAAATTATTAGAATGATGATGGTAAATAGGAAAACTGAAAGTTTTATAACAAATTAATGAAAAAAAAGTGTTTCCAGCTGGCTAATTATTCATGGTATAGATAGTAGAAGTAGCTTCTCCCTATGAGCCAACCTGTAACTTTTTTCCAACTTCTGTCATACGTTGAAGGTAGATGATTTTGAAAAATAGATCTGTCAGTTGCGCCGCTGCAGTTGCACAATACCCTTCAACTGTCAAGGGGATTCCTTCTTGATCGATGGTACACTCATCACCAACTGAATTAGAATATTTTTCCCAACGTTTTGAGATGTGCCTCACTGGTGGATGCGGTGTAAAGTGTGAGAGTGTGTAAATTATTCACTCGCAAGCCGCGAATGCAATACGCTCAAATGATTAAGTGCTAAAACAGAGAGAGGAAGACACAAGAACGAGACAAGTGCGCGAGAAAATTAAATCAGAATTCGCTTAACATGAAAACTGAAACAATAATGCTAGTGGAAAATAAATTATATCACGCTAGACGTTTTACCTTACAATTGCCGTTTTCGGGAGGATTTCTATTTAGCGTACTAATTTATGTTGGTTTTAAATGTGTTACGCTTTGTTCGTTTCATCTCTTTTGTTAGCTGTTACTTTTAAGTAATTTTGATTTATTTTGAAAGTTTTGTTTAACGAGAGAATCTTTTCACTGTATATTTTTTAATACAATATAGCAGCATCAAAAATGCCCTTTTAATAGCCATCTACAAGTTTTCAAATGTACTGGAGAGTCCTGCCCCTTTCCTTCATTGGAACAAATAATGGTTCGTCTAGGTTGGTAATTAGATTGAATTAATTAATTAACTAAATATACATATTTTAAAGACTTCAACTACACATAGATTCAAAAGTTTTGCATCACCTTCTTCGGATGCCAAGGAATTTTTTTGCGCTAACAATTTTTTTGGTGGCTTGTTTATCAATGTTTACCATTCCAATATGTTCCATATTTTTTGCAATATACAGATGTTAACAGTTTTTTTTTTGTAAGATGACATTTTTAGTGCGATCATTTTAACATTCAAGGCATTTGATTTTTACGATTTTAAGTGCAAACATGAATCGTCAAGTCATAAGTGAGATTGACCGTGCAAGAATAGTGGCTTTAGTTGAAGAAGGTCATTCTCAAAGGTTCGTGGCAAACAGAGTTGGCGTTTGGCAAAGTGATGTGTCTCGTGTATGGAACCGGTATCTCCAGATCAATTCTTTTCGTGATAGATCTAGAAGCGGTAGAAAGCGTGTTTCTAATCAGCGGCAGAACCGCTATATCCACTTAACTATCCGAAGAAACAGGACCATGGCAATATCAGCACTCCAAAGAGATATGGGACATGCGTTGGGAGTTCAAGTATCGATCTCGACATTACGAAGACGAATACTTGCGACAGGTTTGAGGTGTCGCCGACCAATAAGAGTGCCCAGACTACAACCTGAGCACAGAGTTCGCCGACTACAGTGGGCTCAAAAACACGCGGCCTTGCCTGAAGAATTTTGGAATTCGGAGTTTTTTCCGACGAGACAGGGATTTGTTTGGTACAAGATAGCCATCGAATACGTGTGGCGGGATCCAACGAGAGTTGCTCAGCTTGCCCATGCTCGCCCCGTGCCGCCCTTCAGAGGAGGAAGTGCTATGTTTTGGGCTGGTATCATGTTAAATGATCGCACAGAATTAATTCATGTGGAGGGAACGATGACTGGTGATAGGTATTTCAGAGAGATTCTACATCCTCACGTGAGACTATGGCGCGCAGCTGTTGGCAATTCCTTCGTTTTTATGGACGATAACGCCCGACCCCATCGGACCAGAGCTGTAAATGAGTATCTTGAAACTGAAGGGATCAATCGTTTGAACTGGCCTGCCGTATCTCCTGACATGAATCCCATAGAACATGCTTGGGACATGCTTGCCAGGGCAGTGGCAGCACGCAGAAATCCACCCAGGAGTGTACAAGAGCTTATTCATGCGGCCCAAGAAGAATGGCGAAATATTCCCCAACAGAATATCAATAATTTGGTAAACAGCATGGGCAGGCGACTTTCAAGCTTGCATAAATTCTAGAGGTGGAAATACTCTTTATTAATAGTTCTCATGCAGGTTCTCACTTAACCTTTTCTTTAAAAAGAATCAATTTGTATTTAATTTGTTCAATTTCGAAGAATACTTTTTATGTTCAAAGCAAGTTTATTATTGGATAATAAAAATTTTTGACAAATATAGACGTTTTTTTTTATTGAAACTAATTATTTGATTAATCACTGATCCATTTATAATGAACACATTTTTTTTTCGGAGATTTAGGGTGATGCAAAACTTTTGAATCTATGTGTATATACATGTGAACCTTTTATCAACTGTATGAGAAAAACTAGAAAAAGAAAAAGAGCAAGATAAAAAAAATATATCGCTGTATGTGTGTATCTGGCGCTTATCACTAGGAGGGAAAAATATAAAAGCAAAAATCAGAAATGAAAAGCATATACGTAAATGCAACTTACCATTTACATTGAATGCACTTTAGAAAAAAAGAGGGTTTGAGGTAAACCTCTCACAATAAATTGAAAATTTTTAACCTTATCGGTTAATGGTACAGAGAAAAAATAAAGCTTATTGTTACTACTGGCTATTAAATTGAACCATGCGATGAGCAATGGACATACGTTGTATATCCCTTTCTTGTTCACCTGCTCCGTTTCGAGAAATAATTTACATATTCGTAGTGTGTTCTCAATTTCTCTCTCTATAGGAGAGAAGAATTGAAATATTTGACCAATATCAGTGTATACTGATCCTCACCAACGGAGATTATCCGTCGCACATTAAATGTAAAAATTTGCCTTTCAGCGGTGATCGGTGCTACAGGTTCTCGACGAGAATCACATGTTGGTAAGGAAAAAGGACTGGCTACTCGCCGTCTGGTAGATGTTTAAATATTTCAATGATAATGGCCAAATATAACGTTACATCATGTAACGTTGTTCACAATATGTTGACGGGAGTTTTTCAAATATCTCTGTCAATAATGAGCAGTAATGTCCTTAAAAGGGTTCAACTATAAAACATGGCAATATTACAGCGTCAAAAAGAAATCAAGCTCGTTCAGTAGGTGTCTTCAAGTTCTCAAATGTCCTGCCAGTATTTTCCATGTAAAAGTGTTCACAATATGTTTGTACGTTAACGAGTGTCTTCAAGAGATATCTGACAAGAACAAGCAGCCATATCCTTAAAATAGTCTCAACTGTAAATAAAACCAAATCTTTTAATAGTCACCTAACAACGAGTTCCAGCATATACTGGAGAGTCCTGGTAGTATTATCTGTGTAAAAATGATTGCAGTATGCTAGTGCGTTGACGAGTGTCTTTCTCTCTATCCTAGAAAGGCTTCACTTGAGATTCAGGACATAATGTTCCAGAGAGTCCTGATAGCATTATCCGTGTAAAAATGGTCATATCATGTTAGTGCGTTAACGAGTGCCTCTCTATCCTGGAAAGGCTTCACTTGGGTTTTGATGCAGAATGTACTAGAGAGTCGTATGGTCATGGCATGTTATTGCGTTGACGAGTGTCCCTCTATCCAGCAAAGCCTCCACTTTTGTTTTGATGCAGAATGTACTAGAGAGTCCTGATAGTATTATCCGTGTGAAAATGGTAAAAGCATGTTAGTGCATTGACGAGTGTCTTTTTATCCTGGAAAGGCTGCACTTGTGTTTTGATGCAGAATGTACTAGAGAGTCCTGATAGTATTATCTGTGTAAAAATGGTCATAGTATGTTAGTGCGTTGACAAGTGTCTCTCTTTATCCCGGAAAGGATTCACCTTTTTATCCTGGACAGGATTCACTTGATATTTGGGGCAGAGTGGCAGTATTTGATACATTTCAAATATCCTTTTTTCAACCACGGATAATCAATGGCTCTCTATATAACAGTATTAACCAGAATGTGATGAAGTTTTGGTGCGAATGGACCATTTGAAAAATGAGCTAGGTTTTATATAGATCCAGGATATGAGAGAGAACGTTTTACTATGAGTAAACTTCCGGATACAATAATGAATGTAATCAAACTTGTGAATACCGGTAAGTGTTTCAACAAACTACTGTATAATTCCAGATGTAAGGTACCAAATAAGTATGGCTATCAAATTGGTAGGCCAGTTCCTTAGGATATGCTGGAAAATAGTTTTAGCTGTAAGTAGATATTCATGGGGAGATTTTTTAAGGGTGAGGGTTGGGAAGAAGCAGCTGAAAGTGAAGGAACTATAAAAATCACAAGTAAAAGCTTGAGATCTTCAGAAAATATTATCAGACGATGTCAAAGAAATTAGCAGGGGATAAAGGAGGGAAAAAAGATATGTTAAATCTAGTCTTCAGTCTATTTTTATTAAAATAATAAAGCATTCGTAATCCATAGACGTATCGCTTCTTTTAGTAGGGAGTTAAAATATTGAAAATATTAAAGTCTCGAGTGTAATCTTTAATACAAAGGGCTTTTGGCCTGTCCAAACCTTTTCCCATTATACTGTACAGCTTAAATTTGTATTATCTCAGGTACATTGATGAACATTTTAGGAAATATTAAGCTGTAAGAATATTCAAAATGACCGTACTAAACTTTGCATTACAAATTAGGTTCTATTATTCTCTCGTACATAAAAATAGACTATTGTCTTTGCAAGTAATTCATATTTCCAATTGTCTCGTTTGCTAAACATGTCGACTTTTATAACTCCGAGCATAGTATTCGAATAGTGGCCTACATCCACAGCTAGAGAAATAAAATTTATATGACGAAGTGAATTAGAAACTAATGGCTCCAAGAAAACCACTGTTGAAACTTTATCGTGGAAATTACGACCGGCAACTGCTATAAAACAAAAAACATCTGCTGTAAATTTCTTGATTAAATGACCTTAATAAAACCGTAGCGATGGCTGATACGTCTGTGATATTTTACGTAGCTATTGTTTTTATGGGAAATTTTTCACTATCAATTCACTAGTTTACAATAGAATACTAACATTCCTTCCTTTGTGCCTAGACCCTTTGGGAGAAACCTTCTAGCCAACTACATAATAAAAAACCTGAATGCCTAAATATTTTCCTGTCCAAAATGTTTGCTTGTGTTTCATCTCTTACATCTCTGATCTGATAAGCTGGTAGGAAAGGAGCCACACAGCACCTAGGGCTCACTAAGCCAGTAAGTAGGCAGCAATAGTTCGGGACAGCATGTAATACCTTTCTTCGCATCTATCGCAAATGAGAGCTCATAGCAGGGTGTGTTAAATGCTTTGCTATAGACGCGTAGGTTCTCGGTTCGAAACTCACTGCAGTCAAAATTTAGATTTTCAATTTAATAATTTAGAATTACAACGCGTGGAATAAAAATGGCGGCCTTTCTCGAACTAAAAATGGCGGCTTCTGTCGAAAAATGGCTGCCTTTGTCAAAAAATGGCGGCCTTTGTCGAAAAATGGAGGCTCCAATAACGTAGCTCATGCGTATATCACATTTAGCGATAATTTTAGCGTTAATTTTGACGTTTTCAGGCCTCAGCTTTTTCGACAATTTTCTTATCAGGTACATTGATGAAAATTTTAGGAAATATTTAGCTGTAAGAATATTTTTTTTTGGTCTTAGTTAGTTTGGTCTTAGTTAGGTTAGGTTAGTCTTGGAGATTAGTAGCTCATTCAGTCCTATTTCCCGGAGGAATTTTGGGATATCTGCAGGTTTCAACTTAGGTAATCTCCCAGGTGCTGTGCGCTAGGATTCCGAATTGCTGTGCAATTCGAATGTATCTAAATTATTTTTCCTCCACTATTTTGAGCCTCTCCAGGTGCCCATTCAGGCCACAATATTCAGCTAAGATTCCTTCGGATACTTTGACTGATGCATTCGTTTGATCTCAACAGGTTGTAGTTACCCAGAAGAATCTTTGGCAGCAGCGGTGCTGTCAAGGTCCCATCCATTGGACTGTGACCAGAGAGGAAGTACAGGAATGGATGGATGAGGACATTGAGAGAAGGTGGGATGAGTATGAGGGCGCGCTAAAAGGAGCGATTGGGAGCAGGAGAAATTGGGTGGACCGGAAACTCGGGGAGGTGAACTACTTCTTGATGCAGGGGCTCACATGGGTCGAGAGTGGGATACCTCCACAAGATTGGGAAAAGGGGAACTGGAGTGTGCGAGAGATGTGAAATGGATGATGATGTGGGACATGTGTTTAGATGTTGGAAGAACGAGGGAGTTTTGAAGAAGCTGGAGAATAAACTGGAGAGGCGGTGTATTGAGAAAATATGGTGGAGATTGTGTTGAGGGGCGAGGAGGAATGGATGGAGATAAGTGCGTAGTAGAGAGCATGATTAGGGAAAGAGAAGGACTCGACATGGCATGTGAGAGGTAGGAGTGATAGAAGGGAGAAGATCACGGAGAGTGTGTGAGGGACCGCCCCCCCGTCTTGAAGTATGCTAGTGTAGTGATTCCAAGGCGGGAGTAGCGGCGAGTTTGGTTGGTAGGCATTCCGGGGGGATTAGTCCAACACTCTCTGGGTACTGGTTAAGGACCTATTCGAACATGAGCTTCCCATCTCGGCCCGAGAAAAAAAAGGGTCATTCAGGCGACAATGTTTAGCTAGGATTCCTTTGGATACTTTGACTGATGCATTCGTTTGATCTCAACAGGTTGTAGTTACCCAGAGGAATATTTGATTGTCTATTTTGGAAGCCACATGGTTATACCTTTCCTCTCCTATCTAGCTAAGTTTTATATTAGATATTTTTAGTTTAAAATTATTGTTCCTTATATTTTTTTCAATTCAAATCATATATTTGTCCAGGTTCAATTTTTAAATTGTAACTATCGAGCTGGACAGATATCCTCATGCTAAAATTTGTTTCTGTTATTTTTTTTACTTATACCGAAATAATTATTGTAGCACAATTTCCTGGACACAGTTTCCTGGACACAGTTTCCTGGACCACAGTAGTGGAGTACCTATTATACTTCCTGTGTGACAAGCAGCTCCTATTTCGACAAAAAGTTTCCTGGAATACAAGTTCCAATGGAATAACAAGTTTTCTGAGTATAGTTTCCCTTGTACAGTTCCTTCGATACAAGTTTTTCTAGAATCGTAAAGTAACCTGGATACAGTTTCCTGTAGACATTTCATAGAACCACATCAATAGCTAAAGTTTCAACATCAACTGGACTTCATCTTCATAAACATTTGTTTTAGAGTGTTGAGTATTTTATATTTTTTTATTTTTTTGCTACTAACCCATTTTTTTGTAATTTCAATACTTTAATTATATAAATTTTTTTTACGTATTAGTTTTATTTATTATACAGAAACTTTAAGTTCTTTCTTTTTTTTAAACAGATGAAAAGTTAGCTGACCTTGAGATTTAATTTTCTTTCTAATTTTCTTTTAGGAAAGAAAATTAGTGGCGCCCTAAAATTGCTTTCTCTTTTTTTTTTTCTAGTTCTGCTAAAAAAAAAACTTTTTTCTTTACATCAATAAGGTAACAAAGCCCTGTGAACTGGCTTAGTTTACCTCCAAATTTATTGGTTAGTTAGGCAAGAACCTGCATTATTCACTTTAACTTTTTTTTAACGACAATCATCATTAATTTGGTTTCATTGGCGCTCAACGTCAATCAACAATAATAGTGTTTCACAGTGTGTCCTGGAATCCACAGTAACGAATATAAACATGAATATTAATGTGATTTTCAAGAATAGGGAGGATTATTATTATTACTATTCTATAGTCAAGTGGGACTCTGTCTAACCGAACTTTGATTTCAAATTTTATGAAGTAATATATTTAAATTTTCTGCAACTCTTTATTCGATTCGCAGATGAACGTAATTTGGAGCATGTGCTTTTCCGGAAGGTATCGCTATATTGGAATCCTTATTGCCTAATTTCGGTCGTAGCCGAAATTTAGGATACTTCCGATATCTTCAATAGTAAGAATTAAAATCATAAATTTTATCAATCGATTTGTGAAACATCTGGTTTTGTCTATTCTTTATTATGTCCTTTTCGTCCTGTACAATATACAGGGTGTCCCACGACGATTAAGACAAGTAATATATCAGAATTGGTCTGTAGTAGATAATTATAACTTTGGGGGTGTAAATAAAAGCAAATGTTGCATCTTTTCTTGTTATTGTGTTACCCAATGAGTTATTTGTTTTTAGTAACGTGACGTCGTATTCAAAATTATTAATGGGACAACCTTTATATTTGTGCCTTTCTGTGTTCCTCCCGATAAAACAATTCCAACTAACTAGCACACTTGGGGTCTAAAGTGATTAATTCAAGAGCTACATGTACTTGAAGGATTGTAAGTTAAAAATTCATAATTGAATCCCCTGTAATTTTCGGCAATCTTACATTCGTACGTAATGATTAAGACAAACCAATATTATAATTTTTAATGATACTTGAAAGTTAATAATGGAACGACCTGTAAATCATGGAGTAAAATTACATAAAATTGTGTTTTTTCCACAAAAACTTGTTTACCTATTAAACATCGATTAAAAAGTAGCATAGCAAATCTTATAAAAGAGACTGCCCATTGTAAAGTTTGCCATGATAATGACAAAAATGCCAATAAGACAATATTAATAAAACCAAATATAAACTGAGTAGACAAAGTCAAAATAGTAAGGTAGCTAATCCAGTTGATTTTAAAATAGGGGATTCAGTTTTAGTAAAAAGGGAAAATGGAACCAAATTTGAATCTCAATATATAGGTCCATTTACAGTCACAGGTTAACTGTAAAATCAAATTAGAATCAGGTGTGATGAAAGACTTAAAAATTGTAAAGGTGTAGAATCAAAAGTGCGAGTGTGCTTACGAACAATTATGAATATTGTAATAACAAACACCATAAACAATTAGTGATAGTAAATAAATTCGGATAATAAGTAATAAAAACATTAAGTGAACATAAATAAACACGACAAACAACTAAGTTATCGTAAACAATGTTTAAAGACAATGGACATACATTAGTTTATAAATATATGTAACCGTAGGTTGATGACATTATTTAATAATCATTTTTCATCTATTTTTAGGAGATTTGTAAACTCATTTCATTAGGGGGAAAGGAAGTTCAACGGAATTTATTATTTTTGTAAAAGGGGAAGGTGTGATGCCTTTTGGTCAAAACAATAAGTTTTAATAATATTTAATTGAAAGACATAAATTCCCTTGAAGCTAATTCCAATAAATCATGAATCGTTATATAAATAGGAATTAGGAAGGTTGCACGTACGAAGTCAAGTTCAGAGCGTGAAATAAACATAAATGGTATTATTTATATTCACTTATGATGAGCTTGACTCGTCGTATAAATATGCTAACGATAGTGTTTTAAGAGGCATTCTAATTATCGATTCTCATTATAATTATGATTACCATTACTATTAATATTAGTGTTAGTAATAAGTAGTTTAATGTATAATAGTAAGAGTAATAAACAGAAAGTGTCCCAGTGCTACAGGTAGTTGTTTTATTCCTGTAAGATGACCCACCGAGTGACCAGCAGCACCACCTATTAAGAGGCCCTTCCACACCTATAATCTACCAAGTATCCATCGACGATACATTCATTACAGTCTTAATCATTACGTACGAATGTAAGATTGCCGAAAATTACAGGGGACTCAATTATGAATTTTTTAACTTACAATCCTTTAAGAATTAATCACTTTAGACCCCAAGTTAGTTGGAATTGTTTTATTGGGAGGAACACAGAAAGGTAGAAATATACGGTTTGTCCCATTGATAATTCTGAATGCGACGTCACGTGACCAAAAACAAAAACTCATTGGGTAACACAATACCTAACAAGAAAAGATGCAGCATTTGCTCTAATTTACACCCTCAAAATTATAATTATCTACTACTGCCCAGTTCTGATATATTACTTGTCTCAATCGTCGTGGGACACCCTGTATCAGCTCAATATAATAATTACTAAAGTTTATTTAATCCTCTTGAATACACCTCCGAGGTCCTTTTGTATGAAATTAGTAACAATATACTCGGCTACCGGAAATGAAAACTTCATTTCCCTTTATTGACTATATCCCTAATGGTTTCGCAGATGGGCAATTTCTGAGCAAATATATGCAAGTGCATTTGACTATGCCGTTAGATGCTCACATTCGTATACATACAAAATAGTTTTCGACAGTTTCAAAGAACGCTTTAACCTAAAAGCGATCGATAGACATTATGACATGAGTTTGAAAAACTGATCCACGAAGTTTGTACGTATAAGAGGGTATATATTAATTACATGAGGCATTTTTGAAGGTTTTTTGAAAATCCCCTCCATCCTTGGTAAGATGTAGTACGATTTTTCTCGACAAACCATCCACCCCCATAATCATACGTGTGGTTTTTTAATAGTTGTGTTGTGGGTATAAATCAATCACTTTGTGATGCCTTTTGGCCCAATATAATAATAAATATTTGAAATAAGAATTAAACTCCCGTGATCTTATTTCAAAAAACGTTCAAACATTTCATTATTATATAAATATAAATAAAGAAGGTTATTGTCGAGTCCACTATTCTATATAGTTGAATAGTCACCTACTAGTAATTAATCAACAATTACGTATAAGTATGCTATACGGCTAGGTCCTTATGCATAGTATTAGTTTAGTTAGTAGTGTAATGTATTTAGTAAATAAATCAAACATATCCCATTACTCTTGAGATGATCCTCCAAGTGACCCGCAACACCACCTATTCAGAGGCCCTTCTACACCTATAATCTACCAAAGTATCCATCCACGATACATCCATTACAAGGAGATCCTGTCAGGATTCGAACCTGGAATCTTCTGAAATATACATCCATTACAACTTTTATTTCAATTTGACTGAACTTTGACGCAATTCAACATTGTGATATTTGCCAAGACACCCCTCCCTCTCCTCCTCCCCCTAATGAGATTTTGTGAGGCTACAGACCCAGCTCCAAAATGATAATAGGTTTTCTCAGAAGGCTAGATCTCTTTGGACTATATATAGATTCGTATAGAAAGCAGCAGGTGCGTTTTGGGGGAAACCTTCCCCTATGGAAAATACAAGGAAGGTACTGCAAGCGCCAAACGTGATGGCAAGCCCGCCCCCATGCGCACTAACTCATTTGCAATATCACCTCCCACTACAGCTCTTGCAAGACATATAAATGCTCTGTACCGGGTTATTCATCATTAATATTACTTTTAGAAAAAAAAGTCTCGTATAAAAATTGTTTGGTTACAGCTGAATTTTCTTAAAGTTCTATCAAAAGTTCAGAAGCGTGCAAATTAAAGGAGATACAAAAAATAATAGTTCTTTTTTAAATGGGGCACCCTGTATATTTTCACATTTTTGGAATGGACTTTTTTTATTTCAAAAATATATAATATGTTACCCATACCTTGTACCGTTTTTGAGTTATGAGAAATGTTGAAAATCTGAGTTTTAGTAATTACTGTGAATATAAAAAAGATAATTTATCAAAGTAAGCTATGAAAATGACAACTAATATGTTTGATAATTAACCATTTTCAGATAAAGTAATGAAAATGATTTACAGAGAGGTGGAAGATTTTATTAATAATAATAATATACAAGTGATTAAAGCAAGGATTCAACTTGAAATTAACAAACTAAATAAAAATAATGAAGTCATCTGCAATGTTAATATAAATAATATAAGAAGGTGTTATCAATTATGCATTAACAATAATGGTGGACATCTCGAATATCTTTTTATAAGTTATTATTTATAAATTATCTTGAATAAATCTTTGTTTTCTGTTTTGTATAGGTATATATTGTGACGATATTATTAATTTTTTATTATTTTTATTATTATTATTATTATTTTTAATTTTTTTTAATTTGTGAATTTGTTTTATTTTAAATTAATTTTATTTTAATGTTGGGCGCCAATTATGAAATTTTAATTAGTATTTATTTTTAATTCTATTTTCTTTTTTTTTACATATAAATATAATCTACTGAATTTATAAAGATTTTAAATTTATTTACCTTGAGAACTCTTGAGCGTTAGCACTCTTGGCGTACGATTCGATCTTTATGGTTTTTTTTTGAATCTATGATAGTCGTCACAGAACTATCAACTATCAACACACTATCT
Organism: Galerucella calmariensis; assembly: GCA_910591675.1. Taxonomy (NCBI): domain Eukaryota; kingdom Metazoa; phylum Arthropoda; class Insecta; order Coleoptera; family Chrysomelidae; genus Galerucella; species Galerucella calmariensis. The sequence continues at coordinate 6,816 of CAJUYG010001828.1, read as the reverse complement.
ACTGTAGGAACAACTGATTTCCTAGATAGAAGTTTATTTATTGAAAACAAATTTGAATTTTTTAATTACATTAATATTGAATCAACAAATTCACCTACCTACTAATTTATTTTTTTAACAATTAATCTTTAATTATATTTGCCTATTGGCTGAATAGCGTAGAATGCATTCTTTCCATTTAAAAAGAAGAAGACTTAACTAAGTTAACCTACAAATACATACATACAATGTAATGACTAATTAAAATTATAATGATGTGGAAAAAGTTTGTAAAGAATTTTTGTTATACCTCTACCGATCAAATATTTGTGGAATATAACCTTTGGTAAGTCAATCTTATACAAGATATTATGGTGTACTAATAATTGTTCAAAACAAATAAACTATTACTTCTTAAAAACTTTTAGGATACTATGGAGGTTATTTCCAATGAAATGTTTGTTACCTTACATCTTCTCAATACAAGGAATTGCTTCGTCCATAAGCCATGTATTGTGTGGATTGATTTGTTACTATATCCTATTATAGTTTCATGGCCATTTAAACAATTCTAAAGGTATGTATCTATTTACTTTTTCTATTCCAGATAGTTAATAATTACCTTTAGTCGTTATAATTCAAAAATTTCTTCAATTTAAAATAACTTCTGACAATCTTTTTTAATATTAATTTTTTTTTTACCTCCTTATTTATTTCATCTTCCTGGGCAACCTGGGTCTGTAGTTTTAGGAAACAAACGAGTATCACAGCGAAAAAATTAACGTGCTCCTCTGGCCACATCAAATTACAGACTGATTTGACTTTTTTGATGACATAACCATAAAATATGCTAACTTTCAAAAATTTTTATTTCAGCTGGGACACCTGTGCTTGGCCCCATTTTATAGAGCTTCATCTCCTGAGTCTGGAACTAGTCTTCTTTTTCCTCACAAGTTATTATTTACTTTAAAACTTTAATTTTTCACCTACACTTGACAGTTCACAATTTTAACCCTTTTAAATTTCATAATTTCTTTCAATGAAATTAAAAAAACACTAATTTGAACATAATTCTGTATGTTCACACTACATTACCTCACCTTCTAATATTTAAACATACAATTTCTTATCTATTGTCTAAAATATTTCACAATAAGCAAATATAATTTTTTTTTTCACTTGTAAATTATTTAATTTTTCAAGAGCTTGAGAAGGCCTATTTCTAATTTATAAGACGATAAATTCGTCTTGATATTTTGACTTTTTCTTTCTTGCTGAGAACCATTCTAATCAATTTATATGAAAAATGTCAATTATCAAACATATTAGTTGTCATTTTCATATCATACTTTAATAAATTATCTTTTTCATATTTACAGTAATTACTAAAACTAAGATTTACATTTCATAACTCAAAAACGGTAGAAGGTAGGGGTAACATATTATATATTTTTGAAATCAGAGAAAAAAGTCCATTCCAAAAGTGTGAAAATATTTGAAAAAGAACTATCATTTTTTGTATCCACTTAAATTTCCACACTACTGAACTATTGATAGAATATTGGAAAACTCAGCTGTAACCAAACGATTTTTATACGAGACTTTTTCTTCTAACAGTAATAATAACGATGATAGGGGGTGGGTAATTTATAATGAATACCCTGAACAGAGGCGTATCATTAATTATCCTCCAATTCTGTTGGCGTTTGGCATTGTCTGAATAATTTTTGTGGTATAGGTACGACACTGACCGGCAAAGGCTCATCGTAATCCAATAGTAATTTAGTTGGGAGAGTCTATATCTGCGCGATCGCTCGCCATTGCCTTTGTTCATCTAAGCCTATCAGATAAAAAAAACCAAACACCCCCCCCCCCATGTAAAAGCTATAGCTACGTGACTGTCCATTTGAATTAACCACTACCTCTATCCCAATACGAGCTACGCTTATGGTTGTACACTAATTTGGTTGTACATGTTTATGGTAAGTAATAACAGGATATAAACATAATAAATTCACTATTTATTTGTTCTTTTGAAATAAAAATCGTATTGGGGGCGGTACATTTCGAAAAGGAATAATAACACTAACACAATTCCAGCTCCTTTTGTAACATAATCGATTTTCTATTACAATAAGATTCTCGTTGTCGTTTTCTATACCGATAGCAAATAGAAATCCTTTTTGTTGGGGAAAATCCCCAACAACTTGTTATTTCGGTTTTACAGCTCTACCTATTGATTGGCTTTTTCGACAATGTTAATATCGACTTACCGGGAAATTGAATTGAGAGGGAAATGTGACCACCGAGCTACTCTCCGGATTTAGTTTCTTTTAACTCAATTAACAATAAAAAAGTACATTGCGTATAAGCATACAGTGGCTATACGCCATTTGGATTATTGTTTGGTAGACGTGATAACTTACCCGAGAATCTCACGAACGACATTGAGCCATGCTATAATATTGATGAATATCAGAATGAGTTGAAATATAAACTGCAGGTAGCTCATTAGAGAGCAGAGAAATATTTAATCAAATATAAACTGAGTAGACAAAGTCAAAATAGTAAGGTTATTTTAAAATAGGGGATTCAGTTTTAGTAAAGGGGGAAAATAGAACCAAATTTGAATCTCAATATATAGGTCCATTTACAGTCACAGAGGTGAGTGAGGTTAACTGTAAAATCAAATTAGAATCAGGTGTGATGAAAGAAATACACAAAAACAGACTATACCTACCCTTACTGTAAAATGACTCAAAAATTGTAAAGGTGTAGAATCAAAAGTGCAAGAGTGTTTACAAACAATTATGAATAGTGTAATAACAAACACCATAAACAATTAGTGATAGTAAATAAATTCGGATAAAAAGTAATAAAAACATTAAGTGAACATAAATAAACACGACAAACAACTAAGTTATCGTAAGCAATTTTTAAAGACAATGGACATACATTAGTTTATGTAACCGTAGGTTAATGACATTATTTATTAATCATTTATCATCTATTTTTAGGAGATTTGTAAAATCATTTCATTAGGGGGAAAGGAAGTTTAACAAAATTTATTCTTTTTGTAAAAGGGGAAGGTGTGATGCCTTTTGGTCAATACAATAAGTTTTAATAATATTTAATTGAGAGACATAAATTCCCTTGAAGCTAATTCCAATAAATCATGAATCGTTATATAAATAAGAATTAGGAAGGTTGCACGTACGAAGACAAGTTCAGAGCGTGAAATAAACATAAATAGTATTATTTATATTTACTTATGATGAACTTGACTCGTCGTATAAATATGCTAACAATAGTGTTTTAAGGGGCATTCTAATTATCGATTCTCATTATAATTATGATTACCATTACTATTAATATTAGTGTTAGTAATAAGTAGTTTAATGTATAATAGTAAGTTAAAGTAAGATGTAAGATGACCCACCGAGTGACCAGCAACTCCACCTATTCAGAGGCCCTTCCACACCTATAATCTACCAAAGTATCCATAGACGATACATTCATTACAAAATATTTTTTACATCATAATTATTTTCCGCAAGATCTTATTTCTAAGCAAGTATATTTTGAAATTTGTCATCACTCCTTTGGAGCTCGAGCCATTATTGCTCCGGATAAGGGGTGGAAATTCGAACCCCGAAATGCGATTAGGAAAAATTACAATGTTTGTCACCGGATATTATATTCAAAGTTCATAATTGCTGCGTCTACCAGTTGGGAAAAAACACTGCAATAAATTACATAATTTTCAATTCAAACATATCATTTTACGCGCCATACAGTCGCCATTTTAAGCCCGTTATCTGTCAATGACATGTGATTTTATTGTTTACTAAAGAATTTTTGTAAGGTTGTAAGCTTTTTGATTATTCACATATTTTTTGTGTTTTGAACGATGACATTTGTTTACCAAATTACATTCATTAGTTATGGCGCCAAAAACTTGCAATTCGTGGCTGTCATTCAAGTGATGGATGATAATAATTGAAAAACTCAACAAAACTTCGATAACTATGGAGAAAAGTTTACTGTCGCTTCTTTTTTATAACTTCGTTGTCACAGATATCAGTACATGGGTGCTCTGGGTCTAAATTTAATTCAGAATCTGGTGAAGTGTAACTTTTAAATATATAATAATAATAATAATAATAATAATAATAATAATAATAATAATAATAATAAATGACTTTATTGCTGTGTTATGAAAATACAATACATGCAAAGGCGACGTTCGCTCTTAGATGATGTTCTCATACGAGAAGCACCAGCTAAGTGGCGCTCTTCCACGCAACCGCAAAACTAAAGATTAAATATTCTTTACTTACAATTATTTCTTACATGCTCAAATAACAAAAGTTAAGTAACATAATTTTGTAAATATTAAAATGAACACGGCCAGTTTTATCTGATTAGCTTATAATTTCAATGTTATGCTATTATTAAGTAGAGACTTCTTATATATTAATTGAGTATTTGAGAAATGGGTACCGTTTTGTAGACTTCGGAATCGTGTTGTACAGATTAGCAATGTTATATGAGAAGCTAGATCGAAATAACGTGGTTTTATGCTTCGGCATACTAATTTTGTTTTTAAATCTCACATACATAATTTTGTGAAATAGTACTGAACCATGAAGAATACGTCAATTTTTTATATTCAGCCAGCCAAGGTCTGCAAGATGCCTGGAGGTTGTATTTCGACGTCTGATGCCGCAAATAAAACGAACACACATATTTTGAATTCGCTGTAATCGATTTTGATCTAGTTGTGTAAGTGCCGTTCCATATATCACATCACAATAGTTAAACTGCGAGAGTACCAGGCTATCACAGAGCATAATTCTGGTCCTTTTATTAAATAATTGTCTGTGAGAAAATAAAAGTTTCAAATTGCAAAATGCTTTCTGAATTATTGATGAAATATGGGAGGAAAATGTTAAGGAGTCATCTAAAACGAGTCCAAGATTTTTTTCACAGTTTGATAAAATTGAACTATCGTTATTAATTTTCAAGTGTATTTTACTTTTGATTCTATTTTTCTCATTTCTACGACTAAATAGCATGATAAACAATAAAAAATGTATATTCAAGCACCATACTTATTGTAATTTTATATCATCATTTACTGAAACTCTTTCTATTGTAAACTGATATTATATATAAATGTATAATCTATTAGTATTGTATTGGTTTTTAGACTCACCCTATCCTACATATAGTGCTACATAAATACATACTTAGGTACACATATAATTTAGATAACAATATAGAAAATAAGAATCATTTGGTTTAACAATAGCTCATTATTTTTAATAATGGATGGTACATACTCCAAAAACAGAAGCTAAAACTTATATTTATAATATTTTTCAAAATATTTTTATAACTTAACTTAAGCAATTCATAAAAATAAACAATTATTATTTGAGATTCTTTGGTTTCACTTTTTTGCGTGTGGTTAACATTTAATTAACATTTTTTGAACAATTTTCTCAGTGTAACTTGATCCGTTATCTGTCAACGTCAGTTTGAAGGTCACGAAATTTTACCCCCAAAACATCAAAGGATTTACGCCGGCTTTCGTTTCTTGTTTGGCTGGTGCATTCTGTGATAATATGAATAGTAAGAAACAATTATCCGATATTTTGCATCCTCGAGCAAAAAAAATGGTACTTAATCTGATAGATTATTTCTAGAATGAATGGAAAAGTGGAAATTCGTCAACAAGTGTACAGGAAACATCAACCATCATTATTTTCTCCGGGTATATTTGTAATCTCACATTTTGGTAACCTCTGTGTCTTCCGATTTGATACATATGGTTAGTGACATTTGAACCCGCAAGATAATAGCGCTTTTGACTATACCTGTGGTATAGTATATGACAAAGCCAAAGTAAATCAAATTTGAGGTTATGCTCCATTGTGTTTAGACGCTGTTGTCAAGATTTTAAAAAATATTGAAAATACAAGACAAAAACGGAAACAATAACCTTACAAATAAACGACTAACTGACAAAACAAACAGGCAGCACAGCTAAAGATGACCTAAGTCATAGATCACAGAAGTAAAAGACAGAGAAGCAGAGCAGAGAAGCAAATAGAGACAGTTTAGGGGTTAGTACGTCATAGCACCTCACACATTTCGGTTTTAAATTAATATGTTGATTCCAAAACATCAGGAAAACTAGGCACGTTTTTTATTCACCGGTAGATCCACCAATCGACCAACTGCGTTTTTATATTCATTGGTGGATTGTAGATTGAAGAAATGACGCGTTCATTTATTACTGTTGCATCAACCAAAATTGCAAACCACTCCACCGTTATATCGAGGTGGTGGATAAATTTGGTAGTTCACAAAATGACAGCTTAACCTCAAAAAACTAACGATTTTTTGAAGCGGTCAAAGGAATGGACGAATTAATAGAAATAAATTTAAAATGTGGTAACAAGGTATTGACGGCGCTATTAACAGCGTCAGAAATTGAAAAAGTTTCGAGTGGAACTATCAGATGAACTGCTACTCCGAGATCTAGAGGCTAAAATAACTACAACACTTTTCAAAGTATCTTCATTCACTTCGTAAATTTTTGCTAATAACATCAATCAACTTAGAAATAGATTGTCAGTGATCAGATGATTTAAACAACAACAACTGCGTTTTTTTATGTGCCATTGATGACTCTAACATGTCGTTGCAGCGGAGACTGTTACTATTTGATGCGATTTTGACGTGATGTTTGGAATAAAATGACATGTGATGCCACTGACGACGAGTAGAAAGACACAGCTATGTAGGAAAATGGAGGAACACTTTTAT
>CAJUYG010001827.1:37465-50448 GCA_910591675.1 Galerucella calmariensis | reverse complement strand
CTGACGACATTCCTGTAGTATTCTTGAAGCACTTGCCTCAAAATACCGAAGATTACTTGCTACACCTGTACAATACAATCTGGACTAAACACGTCTTTCCAAAAAAATGGGGTGAAGCTATAGTTATACCAATACTAAAGCCTAGAAAACCTAAGACATTCGCTGAATCTTATAGACCTATCTCACTAACTTGTTCAATGTGTAAACTACTCGAGAAAATAATTAACAAACGACTTCTATGGACACTCGAAGCCAGAAACCTTTTAATCCCTGAACAAAGTGGCTTCAGAAAACATAGATCAACGTTAGATAACATTGTTGAATTAGAAAGCTTCATTCATGAGGGTTTCGCATTGAACCAGAAGTGCATGGCCATATTTTTCGATATCAATCGAGCATTTGACACGGTTTGGCGATACCATATATTGAGAACGTTGAGTGAATGGAACATACAAGGCCACTGTTTAGCTTTTATAAGAAACTTTCTCCAAAAAAGAACTTTTACTGTCAGAATAAATACACAGATGTCTGAAAATAAATTACAAGAAAATGGAACACCGCAAGGTTCAGTAATAAGCCCAACATTATTCATTGTAGCCTTGAATAGTATTTTGGATAATATAAAAGCACCCCTCAGAGCTAGAATATACGCTGACGATCTAGTTGTTTTCTTAAAAGGTACCAACTTGACCACAATGAATAATTTTCTTCAAGATTTCCTTTCAAACCTGAAGATTTGGTGTTCGCAAACAGGAGTTCGCTTTTCAGCCTCCAAAACTCACTGCATGTTATTTAGTAAAAAAAATGAACTATTTCAACCTAATCTGATACTACAAGGCGAAAATCTAAAGATATTAGGATCTGTAAAATTTTTAGGTATGCACCTAGATAGCAAATTAAATTGGAAAATACACATCAATAATCTAGCCATAGAATGCCAAAAGAGATTAAATATTCTGAAGGTGGTAGCCAACCGGAAATGGGGTGCTGACGGACCAACTTTATTGTTACTTTATAAATCACTTATTAGACCCGTATTGGACTATGGTTCTATAGCATATGACTCAGCAAGCAAAACTGACACTGATCATCTCGAAAAAATCCAAAATTCCGCTTTCAGGATTATACTTGGAGCTTTTAGAACTACACCAGTAAAAAGCCTACGGTGGGAATTAGGAGAGCCAGACTTGAGCCTAAGACGAAAATTTCTTAGCAGTAATTATGCAGTTACTATTCTTGGAAATAAGTCAAATCCAACATACCAGTACACACATTCAAATAAATTGGAAGGGTTTCTTACTGGAAAAACGAGGACACCAAAACCGTTTAATGATAGAATTAGAACTTACTTTCGAGATATTGACTTCTGCCTACCAAGTGTTTACCCGATTGCCACCTTTAACATAGAACCATGGATAGTAAAGATACCAAATTGCGACAAAAGCCTAATTAAGTACGATAAACAAAATACAAACCCAACTTTCATAAAAGCCAAGTTAATTGAGGTTTTGGAAAAGTATCCAAATTACCAAAAGATATATACAGATGCCTCAAAAACGACCATAGGCGTAGGAGCAGCCGTAGTAACTGATTCGCAGGAACTCCTATATAAACTTTCATCCCACACAAGCATCCTCTCAGCAGAACTATTCGCTATATATCAAGCTTTAACACATATTAACGAAAGCCTCCACCAAAACCATTTCCTTGTTCTCACAGACTCCCTCAATTCCCTATACTCTATACAAACGATTTATTCCAAACACCCTTTGGTCTATTAAATCAAAAAAGAACTCTACATTGCCAGAGAACGAGACAACGATATCATCTTTATATGGATCCCATCCCATATTGGTATTAGTGGAAACGAAAAAGCGGACAGATGTGCTCGTAGTGCTATTACAGACGAAAGTGCCGTATCGATTTCAAAAGTAGTTAGTTCGGATCTAAAATGTGTTCTCAATAATAAAATCATTGCTTTATGGCAATCTCAGTGGACTCAAAGTGAATCTAAGCTTAGTGAAATTAAACCTCTATATAAAAAGTGGCTCCCATTTTCCAATAACAGGCAACACCAAGTGATTATTTCACGTCTACGGTTGGGGCATACTAGGCTAACTCATAGTTACCTACTAAAACGTGAAGAAAACCCAGTATGTGATCTATGTAATGTAGTTATAACAGTGAAACATATCCTCGTAGAATGTCCTAAATACTATACACAAAGAGAAAACTGTGGACTACCTAACACATTTAAAACATTATTTCAGTATAATTATTATCATAAACTGATAATTTTTTTAAAATCAATCAATGTATTTAATTCAGTGTAATTACCTACTGTACCGTCGCTAATAACCTACTATGGTTGATGCGACTTTTTTGTGCAAATAAAAAAAAAAATTCTTTATTTCAACGTTTCGGTAGCGTTCCAGCTACCGTTGTCAAGAAAAAATAAGTAGAAATTGATTTTTATCCCTAGCTGACACAACGGAAAAAATTTGACAACTAGACAATCAAAAATTAATTTGAAGTTTAAGACTGCAAAATTTTGTTATCATGTTTGTTATCATTTTGTTCCATCGTTGTTTTGAATGAAAAAACATAAATCTTCCGACTGTTATTTTCCCACTAACCAACAAACAAATCCATGAAAAACAAAATGCCCATCTCACTCAGTACTTAATCTCACAAACGTTTTCTGATCGGCTTCATAACTCACTCGTGGAATGTAAGCCTATGCTGCGGTGAATCAACCCCGAAAATCTAGTGGAGAGTTATCGCATCCTCCAGTCACACGTATTTGCTAAAACTACTTCTCTCTTCAAACATAAAATTGAACCTTTTACTGATTACACAAACTTGGTCAAGCTGCTATAAAATAACACCGTGCCGCTGCTGCCGTGTCATGAGGTTTACAGAAAACTCTCTCCGGATTTCATGCAATCAGTAGCAAACAGGTAATTGCATTCGATCATTTAGGATGGAATTGCTTCCAACAAGTCACTAAACTCCGTTCACCCCACGTATATTCAGGATTTGAGGATTTCAGTATATTCGTAGTTTTTAATAAAATAACATAAATGCATCTCAAAATCAGATTTTCACAAGCTTTTATTATTCAGTTCCAGTGTCTGTGATCAAATCTTGCAAGTTAAATTTGACACACTTTCTGGTTTTCGATCAGGCTGGAATTTTGCATAAACATTAGTAGTTGGATGACAATGCATAGTTAACGATTTTTTAAAATTAACTACAAAAGCAGGAATACGTGTCCGTCTATCTTAGCGAGGTCTCACTTTGATATTCGTATGCTGACAAACTTCACCTTAATGTAAGTAAGCAAAAACGGAATTGCTCCAAAAACGAGGGGTGCCCTCATCAATTATTCTGATGGGTCAAAAGTAATAAATAGTGTAGGAAGAGAAGTTACAGGTAATAATTTCAGCAGCCATGGAAAACAGTCCAACAATATTCGATAAAAGTACATCAGGAAGCGCCTCAACTGAGCCAAAATATTTATCACATCCGATAGTAAGGCTCCTTCGATGACTGATTGGGTCTGCAAAGAATCACCTTAGCAACTGGCTTGACACAACGAAGTAGCTTTATCGTGGGTGCCAGGTCAGTTTGTACTTCTTTCATGAGATCTGACCATCCTTGTGGTATCCGAAAAAGCCCCATCGCGGATTATACCGGAAATAGAGAAATAAATTGAGTGTAGCCTACTGGTCAATACTTCATGGAACATGCTTGGTGCCCAAAAACTGTGGGAGAAAATTGGATGTTTTTTGATTCATTAACGCCCAATGCCAAGAGATAACTCATATTCCATTGGAATTGAACTATAAAGAAGATGACGGTGAAGAATTTGAATGAACAAATCCATTTGAATGAACACATTTATTCGAATATGAGATCACAAAATTATAAACGTTGATTGAGCTTCACAAATTGAACATTACTGAATGAAGTTTCTTCTAACTTATACTCTGGGAACTGAGTCAGCCGGGAGCTGAATCCAGGAAAATTCATTCCAGGGAGTTGTTTTTCCAGGAATAGTGCATTCTAGGAATTGTGTATTCCATGAAATGTGTATTTCACCTAATGTGTATTCCAAAAACTTCATACAATATCCGTTTCTAAGGGAGATTGACCACAGGGAACTGTATAATCTCAGGAGCTTGTCTTGCTCAGGAACTGTCCAGCACAGGAACTGAAATAATTATAGTGAATTACAGATAATTCGACAACTCATATTTTTGAGAAAATTCCTACATTCCTATACGAATGACTGCACTCATCCAGACCAAAGAGAGGTGAAAAGGTCAAACTATGGAAATGGTTTATCAGTAAAAATACAATTGTACCTAACATTTATCGGGCCAGGATTGTCTGTTTTCACGGATTAACCAGTTTGGAGCCATAGTGTTAGTTAACCTTGAGTCTATGAAGGAGATAACATGGTAACCAAAACACGCGTGTGTTAGTGTGAATTTTTAGTGTTGGTGTACTGATAAGTAAACAGTGTTGAGTTTGCTCTTTGGATACAAGCTTGTTTAAAAATGTTTTTCCATTGCTCATGAATATTTTTTGATATGCATAGACCCTCACTGCCATCGTGTATACTGCCCGGAATACAAATTCCATATATAGTGTGATTAAATATTCAAAAATATCCTGTAACAATCGTTAAAATGTGTTGAGATGAATAGTAGAAGAAAGAAGCGTTTATGTTCCTATACTCCCGTTCTCTCTCTTCCAAAGGAGAGCGGGAACTAGATCACAGAACAATGGTCCACCTATGAAACTACACAATACCTGGCGAAATCCCTGTCAAGTAGAACCCATCCCATCAACCACACTCCAAAAGTTAGCGGGGTCAGAATTCCCTTTTTTATTTATTTATTTATCAATTTTCTTTACAGATTACATTACAGATCACAGATTTTCCTTCACCAAAGTATAATATACAAAAGAAAAAAAATATGTTAAAACAAAAGAGCAGTAAACAAGCAGCCAGTGAGCATTGGGTGTTGTTCATTATACAGTCAGTAACATACAAACATATCAAATTAGAATAGAATAGAATACAATAGGTAAAAAGAAACAAGTGAAGAGTATTTTATAAAAGTAGACCAACAAAATATCAGTTTATAAAGAAAAAACACATGAATAATATAAAGAAAATGAAGTAGAGATAATGAAAGTGACGTGTGCTTTGATAGACATCTGTACCTGTTATTCCTCATCATCTATTATCATTTCCTCCCCCCATTCGTTTATCCATCTTATCAGTTCCTTGTCGGTCATGTCCGACGGTGGGTATCGTATGTTTCTCTGTTTTAATCTGTTCGTTAGTAGTGTTCTAGCAATTTGTCTTTGTGGCAGTATGCAGTCATTTATTATGTGTTTTTGGTCTTTCGTCAATTTACATTTGTCGCATTTTCCGTTTGTGTTTCTCAGCCTAAATCGTCTGTAGTAGTCGTTCATGTGTCCGTGTCCTGTAATGAGTTGCGTAGTCTTCCAAGTCAATACTGGTTGTGATTTTTTAACTGTTTTGAGTAGGTCGTAGGTCTTTCTACCTTTATCGGTCTTCTCCCATTGAGCTTGCCATAGCGTCATTTGTAATGCGTTTCTTTGTACTTTAATGTCTTGTTTCGTGGGATATGATATTGTGTCAGGGTGAGTGTGTGCTGGTTTCGTCAGTTCATCTACTAATTTCATGCCTATGTTGTTTCTGTTTAGTTTTTGTATGTTGTAGATCAAATTGCTTTGTTTCATTGTCTCGAGGTTTTTCTTGGTTTTTATTGTTGCTTTATCTGTGTTAGTACCGTTGGCTAGTTGTTGTATTACGGTTGGTGAGTCTATGTTGAAATTGATTTTTTTGGACTTGTAAGTCTGTATGTTTTTCGCTATTTTGTCAGTAGCTAGTTGTAGTGCTAACATTTCTAGTTTGTTTATGTTTATTTTGTATTTGATCTCTGTGATCCTTCCGTTTTTGTCGATGTATATTCCTATAGTTTCACTGTTTTCTCTGTCGGTGTATCTCGGTATCTCGGTGTATCTCGTATTGTAAATTATCTTGCATGGGTTTTATTGTTCTTGCGGTTGGATGTGGTAGGTCTTTAGTTCTGGTTTTAAGTTTCTCGAGTATCTGTCTGTTGTCGTTGTATATCTTGTATGCTCCCTTTGCGTCAATGCTTAACGGTGTCAACCCTGCCAGTACGTGAAGCGCAGATGTGGGTGCGGTCTTATATGCCTTGGTGATAGCTAGCAGAAACGGTCGTTTCGCTACTGCCAGCTGCTTGGCTATTCTGCTGTCGTCTACTCGCTTCTCCCAAATCTCCGCCCCGTACAGTAACATCGGTTTCACAGCTTTCTCGTAGATGTCTTTTAGTATCGTAGTCTCTTCCAGCTATGATGAAAAGTTTATGACCCATGACTGATGCTTCTTGACGGTTTTTTTTCACGTGTTCTAACCATAGTTGTCCTGTGTCAATTGTCAATCCTAGGTATGTGACGTTATTCGTGAATGTTATGTTGTCGTCTTTAACTTTTAGACGTGGTGGTCGTGTCTGTTTGTATGGTACGAAGATTGCTTCCGTCTCATTTTCGTTGTAGGTCAGTTTGTTTCGTTCAGCCCATCTTTCGCATGCTGACCAGACTTGTTTCCATTTCTGTTCGATGGTGTTGAGCGATGTTCCTGTAAGTAATATGATCTGGTCATCTGCGAACGCTTGTATTAAGTCGTTTTCGTCTATTACTGTTGTTTCTTGTATTGTATTGAACCAGTTTTCCATCAGGAGAAACCATAAGATTGGTCCAAGGCTTGATCCCTGAGGACAGCCTCGTTCTGTCGTGTCAATTAAGTCTTCAGTTTGAATTTGCCTGTTCTGTAAACAGTCTTTACACAGTTTCTTTATGTTTTCTGGGGTCTGTAGTTCGTTTAGTTTGTCGATAATGGCGGATGTCCAAGCCGTATTGAAGGCATTTTTCAGGTCGAGAGTTATTATTCTGTATGAAACTTTTTCGATTTGTTTGCTTCGATTTTTTGTGTAACTTGTGTTATAGCGTCAATTGCCTGAATCCGTATTGCCTGCTATGCAGTTTGTTGTTTGTCTCGAGGTAGTGTGTTAATCTTTTTGCTGTCATTTTGTCTAATATTTTGCCGAGTGCTGGTAGGAGGCAGATCGGTCTTTTACCTCCATCTTTCTTTGGAAGCCGGACCATGTCTGCTTTCTTCCATCCATCCGGAAATTTCCTTTTCATTAGGCATTTATTGTATAATTTTGTAAGTATTTGTGGGTTTGTGTCGTGTATTATGTCTAGTATCTCTTTGCTAATCCCTTCTGTTGTCGTTGCTTTTTTGTTTTTCATTGACTTTATGGTCATTTTTATTTCATCTTCTGTGAAGTTGCATTGGTCTTCCTGTAGACTCTTGTCATTTATTTTTTTTCTTAATTGTCTGTGTTCTTCGTTATCTTCGCCTTGGTTGTCTGGAGGGAAGTATTTTGTGTGTAGGTATTTTATTGCTTCATTTCTATCGTTTGTCCAGCTTCCGTCTTCTTTTTTAAGCGTCTTCAATGTGCTTTTTCCTTTTTGTTCACTACTTATTATTTTGTATGCTGTTTCCCATGGGTTGTCTGGATCATTATTTGTCATGTATTGTCTTATAGCTTGTTGTTTAGTAGTTGTGATCTCATGTTTGTATTTCAGCCTCTGTGTGAGATATTCAAGTTCAGCCCTCCTTCTTTTAAGTGGGTCTCGTTCTTGTTGATATTTTTTGCCAAGGTTATTTGTTTTCTGTTTCTGTCTTTTCAGTGTTTCGTTCCACCATGTTTGATTTGTTGTGTTCCGTTTACTGTTTTTGTTTTTAGTTTTGTTTGTAATTTCTATGATTTTGTTAGTTATTTCCTGTATTTGTATATCTAGATTGTCACTGGAAGGCCATGTCGTAAGTTTTGTTAACTCTCGTAGTTTGTTTATGTTTAGGTTTCTTATGTCTGGTTTGGTTTTACTACAAGTGTCATCTTTTTGTATCATTCTCCCCATTGTATAAGTAATGTATTGGTGGTCGCTGAGTGTTTCTTGTGCGCTTACTGTTCATTTGTTGAGGTTAACTTGTCGTGTCATTGTCAGATCTATCCAACTTCTTCCTCTGCTGGAGAGGAAAGTGGGGGGGGCTGTCATGAGTGTTTTGTATGTAAATGTTGTTTTGTGTCGACCAGTCTATTATATCTTGTCCCCTGTCGTCACTTGTCTCGCCTCCCCAGCTGATGTGCTTTGCGTTGAAGTCTCCTGTTATGAGGGCCTTCTCGTCTTGTTCTATGTGTTGTTTTGAATGTCTAGTCTATTGTTTTGTGATCCTCCCGGTTCGTCGTATATGTTTGCTATTGTGATGTTGTCTTTGCCATTTCTAAAGTGAATGGTCGTGACGTTTGTGTTCGTTCTTTGTCGTAACAGTGTAACGTTGGTTAGATGTTTGTTGTGTATTAAGATGACGGCTTTTGATGTCTGATCGTTTGCAATTGTGGTATATGAATTATTTTGCCATATATTCCGACCAGGTTCTTGTATGAGTCCCATGTCTATATTGTGTTCTATCATTGTTTGTATTAGCTGTTCAGTGGCTTGAATACCTCGTCCTGCATTGAATTGTATTATTTTCATTTCGTAGATTTGTGTGGTGTTCGTTGTTGGTTGGGTGTTTGTTTTGGTCTTTTCTCCTGTTGTTGTTGTAGTAGTTGTTTGTTTTGTGTTTTGTTGCACTGCGCTAGTAATTTATTTGATATCTCGTTTCCTCCCGTTTCTTTTTGTATATTGGACATGACGTATCCCTAGCCTGGTGCGCTCTAGGTGTCAGTCTCATCGTTTCGCAGTTAATGCAGTTTAAAGTGTTGCTGGTGCATTCACTGCCGTCGTGTCTATCGCTACATTTGTAGCAGGTAGGGTGTTATTCTCTGCAGTATTTCTTGACGTGTCCATATTTGCAGCATTTAAAGCACATCGAGACGGATGTATATTCTTCAACCAGAATTCTCGTTAAATCGAAATAGATGTAGCCCTGTTTCAATATATATATATATATTTTATTAATTCTGATGGTCCTTGTACTATTATGTTTTCCTTCCATTGGTTTCGGCATGGTCTTGTCGTGAGTATTTTAAGTTCTCTTAGCGATTTCCCAAACTTTTCCACTATTTCTCCGTTTTCTAGGATTATCCCGTCTCTTATGTTGTCTATGTCGGTTCCTCTTTGCATTCCTGTCAATATTATGGCTGGGTCTGTCTGTATTGTACCGTCCTTGATGTCTAGTAGTTCAATTGTCTTTGTCTTATTTATAATTTCGTCGTGTCTGTCTTTTGACTCTGTTCCAATTATTATGGCGGTGTTAGTTCTTCTTATGTATGTGTTTTCCATGTCTTTCGCACACAGGTTCCTTTTTAGTATGGTCATCGTGTCCCCTTGTTGTCCTTCCTTAAGCTTCACAATCGTCCCGTATTTCTTTTTGTTTTGTGGGGGGGTTGTCCATGGTTTGGTTGTCGTTGTCGTAGTTGTTGGTCTAGTAGCGGGTTTTGTAGCTAGTTCTGCGTACGTCTTCGTCGGAGGTCTTAGCGGTGGGTATTGTGTGTCTGTGTCGATGTTGTTTGTGTGAGTTTGTTTTTGACTTTGTGATTCTTCTATCGTTTGTTTATTTTCTGTCTTGTCGGTATGAGTTGAGTTAACTGTATTCTTTTGTTCCTTCAACAGTGTTTTTATTTCCTTAATTTCTTCGGTTATGTCCTTGTTATTTTTGTCGTCCTTGACCTGTTTAAGGTTTGTGATGATCTTGCAACGTAGCTCGTTTTTTGTGACCTCCTGCACTAGAAGGTAGCTCACCATTTCGTGGTACATTTTTATCATTTTTTCAGCCGATTCTAGTACAGTTGTTTTGTCTTTTTGGCCGAAGCTGATTTTCCCTTCACCCTCGGGGGTAGTTATAGTCACTGAGAGTGTAATTTGATGTTTTAGTTCTTTTAGTTTGGTCGAATTCTCTAGAATGGTGTCCTTGAAGCTCTTTTTCGTCCTTTTGGTATTTTCTTGTAGATCCATGTCCTTATTTGTGTCGTTGTCCTCATCTTCATCCTCCGGTCTTGTCCGTTTTAGACTGTCAGTGTTTACTGTCGGGAGCGTTGGGTCTCGGTACGTCGGGTCTCCAATGCTAATGGACCTATTTCTCTGCGGGGAGTGAGCCAGCCTGTGTTTGGGCCGAAACTCGTCCCATTCGTCCATTTTATTTTCTGGTTTGACCAGTGTTGGTGTTTTTGCGTCGAAAACAAATGAATAGCAGATGAATAGCAGTCAGAATATATCAGCTGCTGAAACGTCCTACTAGAATGGATACGAAATTTTCCTACATCTCAATAATCCCATCAGTATATAAACGCGACATCCTCGTTGATTCGTCGTCAGGATATAACGAGTTTCAACAAATTATTTTCGTAGACATCTTCAAGGAATTATCGCAACAAAATTGCTACATCATGGTTATTTGATATATTATGCATTCTATTCACGTCAATTTTATAAGATAAGAAGTAGGGAGTTCAGGAAGTTCAGGCAAAACCATATAAATATTGCCAATTGTTGTATTTATTCGAAAGTTTAAGTCTTGAAACTTATTTTTACATCCACCACACAAATTTATCGGTTAATTGCCAATTTCATGACGAGAAAGTTCCAGCAAATATCTTTCAGGATATTCTCTTTATGCCTTTTGTGGTGTATCTATTATTTAATTAATCATTTCGGGGAGTCAAACCACAATTTTTCCCATATTTTTCAATGCAAAGTTTCGATTGCGATCCAGCAGACACTAATAGGTATTTGAATTGAGAATCCAATCATTCTTTGAGCGTTAAAAAGGAGATGGGATAATTTTCATACGAGAGAGCAGAAATCTTCGTTTTAATAATTATGTATTCCCAGAGGAAGAAAATCTACTGAAGTCAGTGTAAAATAACAATTATTACCCGACAAAAAAGATGAACGAAGGAATTAGGAATATAAAGAATGGCTCATTGTTAGCCAATACCCAATAATAATGAGATTACTAATTCAACTAAAATTATGTTTGGAAACTGAACAAAGCCCCATGTCGAGAGTTTATAAAAAAAAGTCAAGAGAATTGGTACTTAATTCGATATTTGAATTAGCTTTAAATCTTACAATCCGTTAACATTTATACTAATAAAAAATAAACCAGAAAATTGAGTACATATATTAAATATCCTGTGAATACGACAAATTTTATTTACCATGGTGAAACATGCAGACCTTTGATAATCCGAATAAATGAACACAAAGTTGAATTAATATTATATTTTGGTGATGTATTTTGGAACATGCTTGGGAAGAAAGGCATCATATTCAATGAGACTCGGCGCACAAGATATTGAAAGAGACCAAAAATAGAAAAAAGTAGGTAGTAGCCTAGTAGGTTTCTGTCGATTTCATTCGACTGTTCATATAAATGTATGTGGCGTGGGCAAAGCGCCGTGGGAAAAAATATTTCTCACAGTATTATTTATTCATTAACATAATTATTCAAATCATCTCAAAGGAACAAGTGGAATAACACTGCTCCCAAAATTGGTTCCAAAGGATGCAAAAATCCATTTTTTCCGTGAAGAATACTTGAGAAACAATATAACTTAGTAGTTATCTGTTTCCTTCTAGCTGTAAATGCAAAATAATCAACCTTAATATAACAGTATGGAAACAATTATTGTCCAGCTGAACAAGAGAAGATTTTCAATTTCTATCTTTTGTATTTCCACGTGAAGTATTTAGGGTAAACCATCTGTAAGTAATAACACACGCCCTGTATATTATGATCTGCTTTGCATTTTCTAGATAATTGATGCGTTCCGTACATGAAACTCACCCACTAAAAAAGGAGTAATATCTAGAAAAGTGTTAATTTAACGCAGTTAGGCCTACCGTACGAAAACGAAGCTATTACTGTGGTCTATTTGGAATGAAATATCGATAAAGTTACTACTT
The DNA here is from genome assembly GCA_910591675.1 of Galerucella calmariensis. Classification (NCBI taxonomy): domain Eukaryota; kingdom Metazoa; phylum Arthropoda; class Insecta; order Coleoptera; family Chrysomelidae; genus Galerucella; species Galerucella calmariensis. Next base: position 38,400 of record CAJUYG010001827.1, on the reverse strand, counting down.
ACAGGCGGTTTACTTTTACATTACATTTCTGTTTAAAATCATTCGTTCAGCAGAGAATTATTTATTCATATTAGGAAAAAAACACACTTCAACCATTTATTGATGTAATGACATTTTTTAAATATGAAAAGATAGAAATTCACTCATTATTATGCACTGAAAATCAGCTAGGTAGTCGATCAGTTTTAAGAAAAAGGTAACGGAAGCTTCGTAATACTCGACACAATCAATATTTCAGGTATACTATTGAAAAGAGCTGTGGATAAGGTGTCAGTAAATGTCGAACCAATATAAAATTCATTTTGATTTCTCTCTCGCATAAAAGTGCTTCAATTTTCCTGAGAACAACTGTAAATTTCCTGGTTTTCTTTTCTATGTATTGCTGACGCAAATATTGCTGGAATCCTCGGCGATTCTACAGGATAAAATCAATCTGATTACTGGCCAGTACTCAGCCGGCTAAATGTCAGCCATTCACACTAAAAACTCAGATAGAACGATGAACATCCACTTCGCTCCTTGTTCTGGAAAACTTTATAATTAAGTTGATTGTTTTATTTATTGGTAATATTAAAAAAAAGAAACAAGGACGAAAAGATAATACATTTTTTTCAATTATTAGAAATATTTGTGATGTTATAAAATGGAATAAGATTGAACGGAATAACTTTAAGTCTAGTTAGCATCTGTGAGAATGTCCGTACCTCATCACAGAAAATTATGATATTTGTTGCGGCCGTTTTTACCACAACATTGGGCTTAGAAATTTTTTCTGTCTCTGAATCAGTGGACTATATTTCCATTGGAGTCGTTTCTGGTATCAAATAATACACTGAAATCCATTAACAATCCAGTAAATCTCATAATAACCTCAACCATTGTTGAAAGTGTGATAAACTAACTTCTCTTTAATTAGACTTTAATAATTTAAACAC